>KZ809401.1:39871-50386 GCA_000696205.2 Oncopeltus fasciatus
ATATATATATATATATCAATCAGTGTGTGTGCGTGTGTGTATGAATATATTACACATATATGTTAGGCTGGAATTCTGTCAGTTGGAACAATATGAGGTGAAAATAATGTTTATTAATGACACGTCATTGTCATTCATCATAATACACCAATATTATATTTTTAACTATATGAACATTTTTCTACAGTATTATAGTTAATATACACAGTAAAAATGATTGATTTGTACACCTGAGAACGACAGAAAGGAGTCGTAACATATTTATTAAATCGGTAAATGTACAAAGAGAACTGTTAAGACTAATTCATTTTTATAACGAACTAAAAAAAAAAAAGATTCTTTAGAAAATGTTTTCATACAGATACTGACTCCCTCATAAGCTTACAATATCTCAAGGAAACAGTTTATTTCCCTTTCAGTACGAAAACAAGCTGTGATCGTAATCATTTCTCGAATGGAGGACCGCAGAAAAATATATTTTCTCTGCTATATATCCCTATATAATAATTTTAGAACAAACGATACACATCAGGAGGAAGGATTCGAGCAAAGCTCTAAAAGATATTGGATACATTTCATACTAATACATGCATCTATATGCTGATTCGGAGTAAATATATCGTTTGTGGCGACAAGATAAGACCAACGCCCTCAGAGGCTGAAGCTTTTCAGACTGTTATATCGAATGAAAAGGATCTTGATTTGTTTTTGTCGCATAGTATACTTATTTTGGTCATAAATTCCATAGAACAGTTTATGCTACTAAATATTTTGGCAAGAATTATTTTGATATTGAATATTTTTTCTCAACAGATCCCCTACCATAAGCTTAAAACTTGTTTTACTAGTGGACAGAGACTGACGAATATATATATCATATATAATATATATTATACACATATCTGTGTGTCTTTGTGTGTGCGCCAATTATTGGTATATAAAGGAATATACCAATATCAGATGTACGTGGACATCATAAAGGTTTTTTTTTTAAATAACGTAAAATTCGGTCTAAATTCGGTAATGAGCTTTTCTCTGCAAAGAAACTCCCCTAAATTCGCTATAGAGCTTACAAAGAGATTGATTTGATGTTAGAAGTTTACTTAAGGTTGGTTTTTTTAGAGTCTAGATGTGAAAGAGAGCATTAAAATTGTTGAAAATCCACCCACTGATAGAGTAGCTTAACTGAAAAAAATATTTTTTTCTTGATGCATACTTCTATACAATTGAAGAAGAAACCAAATTTGGTATTTGAGGTGTTTTTTTTTTCTAATCGTGGAATCAGTTTATTAATGAACGTAAACAGTTCTTTAACCATTGTCGGAGGAGGGTAGGATGGGTTGGTTTTGGTAGAGACCAAATTGAAAAAAAAATAATTATCTTGGTTATTCTTAGATTTAAGATATTTGATCGATATAATAATTGTAAAGTGTGATTTTACAGTTTTTAAAAATATACATTTATGAAAAAAATAAAATAAAATTTTTTTCACAATATAATTATTACTAATCAAAAGTTGATTATCAGTTTAGTTATTGTAACTTAATACATTTGCATCATCAGAGCTGATAATCGGATATTGCAATGCTCAGGTCATTCATGCCCTCAAGAATGCAGTACTTCATTCATGTTCCTATATAATTATGATTATGATTATATATGGGTTCAGTGATCCAGTAAAGAGTTCAGCTGAATGAAAAAATAAATAAAAAATTAAAAGTTTTTTTTACACTCATCCTCGTATATAAAATAAGCTTCATCACTTGTACTCATGTAACATAGGTGAAATATAAATAACGGTTCTATACAGGACTGGTATTTTAATAGATTTAAGTAATAACATTTATAACTAGCTACGTAATTTTTAAGTTTTGACACTTTCTTTAACCACTTATTTCCTTCTAAAATTTTTCCATTTCGGCCAAATACCGTCGGTTGACGCCATGGCACTCTCCCCACCCCCCAGAACTATTATCGAGTTGCTTTTGTGCTCTTCTGTTGGAAATGTCGCCCCGTGAGATTGACACATATTGGTGAGGGCGCCATAGGCCTGGGGGCCTGCCACAGACTCCCCCCTACAATTTCCAATATCCAAGATGAGGCCCCCCCTCCCCTTCCACCTACATCCAGATTCGAGGGCCCAGCTGACAAATCAACACCACACACAGAGACTCGAAAGTCACAACTAAGCCTTTCGAGAAGTTGCCCTTTTGTAGCCCGAGATTTGTGGAAGTGTATTTGAGTTTTCAATTCATTTACCAAGTGACTACTATTGACAGATAAAATAAATGAAATGAATTATCCTTAATCTTACGTAGCAATAATAATAATTGATCTCCTCACAATTCACATGTTTATAGAATATCGGTTAATTATTTATTTATTTATTTGGTTATTACATTCTGTAATTTTACATTTTGCAATTGCTCACAACATTGTTCAATGGCAGTGAGTGGCTTTGACATGATGGAGAGAATCCGATTATTTAAATAAATAGATATTTATGACAATAGAAGCATTTCAATTGAACTAATTTATGCAAGAAAAAAATTACTAATAAACCTATACTAATAGTGTAATTATACATAACTATTCATATAATTAAAAATAACAAATTTACTTACAGATGAATAATAAGCATATTGTGTCCTATTGTTGAAGAGCCCTTATCACTTTTAATGAAACTCATTTCTTACTAAAATGTCTTTGTGTGGCTGAATTACTCACATGTTAGTGATAGTCACTAACTGTCACTAATAAAGACATTTGCTCTAATGATGTCTAATTTTAAGAAGGCACAAGACTTATTCGCAGATGACTATTTATTTTCAGCTAATGGTTCTTTTGAACCATCTAACTTTAAATCCCCAACAAAGCATCCCGCTAGCTATATCCAGGTCATTGTCTACCTGTTTTACCCTATACTAAACGCAATGTGCCTCTCCCAATAGATTATATAGTACATCACAGTAGTTTACTCATTACTTCAGTATTGTAGAAGAAAAACATTTTAAAAATAATGTTTGGGTTTGATAGTTTTTTTCAAAATTCCTTAAAGATAACGCGAATAATAAAAAAGCATGCATAAGTAATGTCGGCAGGATTCTCCTTGCAGCACTCCACTTGCCAAGGAGGAAGAGGATGCAGAATGTAAGCGGGGAGAGTGACAGGGGATGGGATGCGTGCGAACTGCCCCTGGAAGACGTCGCTCGGGGGGAGGGTGATGGCTTGCTTGAAAGCTTTCTTCAGTTCTTCCCCGGGAGAAGGAGTACGGAAGTGCCATCAGGAAGGCGTGAACAGACCTAGGGGGTGGTCTTCCAAGACATGCATCCCCTTGACGCCGGGAAAATGTGCTTCCAAGAGGACGAGGGCGTAGTGTATTATAGTTGCAAAAATATATTTAACATGCTACTTCTTGTTAAATATAAAATACTTATTTTTTCGCTAACTCTACTTCACAAAATTCTAATTCGGAAATGAATTACAGGTATTTTAAATATAGATTTTTTTTTTTTTTTATATGAACTTATGTTGCAACTATTATTAGTAATACTATTAACCAGCACATTGAAAGTCGCACAAAATGTTTAGAATGTAATTACTAAGGTTTTATTTTAAAACAAGTTTATAGATTTAATTATGAATTACAAATCTTAAACATTCTACCTGTTTCTTCACTGCTGGCCTTTGTGTATTATTTTGGGTTTTCAACACTCTCAAAAGTGTTTTATGACCATCCGACAGTAATAAAATATTGAAATAAAAACAGCAATAATCTTAAATTACAATCAAACTGTTACAAAAATTCACTATCGAAATTCGAAAACCACGATACTGTATGTAGAATAGAGAGTACAGTGCACACAAAAAAGAAAAATCACTAGAAGTTCTTGTTCTAATATATGAAATAGAAGAAATATATATATATATTTTTTTCTTCTATTTCATATATAAGAACAAGTGGTAACAAATTTACCCTCAAACTTTAATTATTTTAGTAATGATTCTTACTGTTTTTGTTCTTATTATTTTTATTTCTACCTAAAGTAAACTAAATTAACAATAAATTTCACATTAAAGCAAAGACTTAATTTAAATAAACCCATGATAAACAATTTACAATGAAATACATTATACAAGAGAGGATGTTTTCTCATTCACCAAAAACAATATTATTATTCGTTAAACACTACTAAAAGCAGAAGCATGATTAAACATACATTGTCGAGTGGAAAAGCACTTTGGGTACGAAGATCTCCATTGAGGGAAAATTAGAATGAAAATTGGAGATTTATTCTTGAATTCAGAGATTTTCTTTATTTAAAATTTTTCTTCAGGAAATTTTATATTGTAGAAAACAATTGAGAATGTGAGTTTGTTGGCAACAAATTTTTTTAAAAATCTTATTGTGATTCTCAACTTGGCTGAAAACATTTCCTGACCTCTTGTGTTTAAACCAGATAATAACGACTAAGTTTGATTGTATGAAGAAATTGAAAATGAAATATTGGGACATCAATTTTTTTTCTTTAATTAAGTTAATAATAAATTAAATAAACGTAGAGTTTAAATGCCATTTTAGGGGACTGGAAATGATTTATCAAAAATAAGTGAATTACCTTTATTGGAAGTATAGAAGGGGCAATAATCCCCTCAGGCCAGTTTATTTCCTGTGTTTAAGTGAAGGCAGTGATTGAACGGGGGGGGGGGGGTTTCCGCAAGGACAAACGGTCAAGGGGGATGTACGCCCGACAGGCAATGGTGCTTGGGGTATGTTTCAGGGTAGTATCGGGGTGGTGTGCACAAAACCTAGGATAGCCAAAGTAGGTAAGTCTATGTTACATTACCAGCTGATAGAATATGTAACATTTGGATACATGTACTACTCTACATGCTATGGAGCTAAATACTTTTAATTTTCAGTCTTTCACCAAGAAGATTGCGTTGGATAAGGACNCCCCCCCCCCTCTTTTTCTATTTCATTTTGTACTCTTTCCCTAGGCGGCTGAGTGGGAAATTCTACGAGGTTCGTCGGATATAAATAACTGGTCGTTATTGATCGCCGGGCGAATTACATCCTAAACAAATGTCGAAGGATTAATTAAAACCTCTACACACGGGTTCAACGATATCTGTGAATATTTTGTTTATCTTCATCATATCATGTTTCCAAGTATTTTATTTAAACCTTAACAACGCAAAAGCTGGAAAATATTTTCAATCAACAGTTTTACAACAGTTCCTCAAATTGTATTGAAAGTTAATCCTTTTTTTTAATCGTAATTACAAAACAAAATTAAACATATAAAATTTAAATTTTACCCCGATTCCAGGAACAAAGAAAAAGAGTGAAGTTCCAGGTATTGTTTTTATTAATAACAATAATTCTAAATTTTTTTCAAATACGATTTGCATATCAAGTTTTTATGAATTTTTAATTTAGCTTATAAATGCACTTTAATCTTTGTTTTGTAGTGTTTCTGCTATATTCCTTAATTAGTAATATTTATTCTACCCGACAAAAATTATTAGTATTTATCCCAATTATTTATGCATGGATTTGTGAATTAATGCATTTTTCAGCGAATAATGGGGATAGATAATTTAAATATTAAATATACTTTATTGAAAAATTAAAAATTTCAATTGATATCTCGTTCAGTGAATTTAATTTTTGAAAAAATGATAATTATGACTGATTGGGTCTATTCTAATCCGAAAGCCAAAATACAGCTACTGATAGCTACCATTAGATGATTTTAGTTGGGGTTCGGTCAAGGTAGATCTAAAAAAATACAAATTTAAAAAGAGTGTATTTTTTTAAAGCCATCGTTTCGGGTTACATTGCAACTCATTTTCAGAGCTCTCAGAGAGAGAGAGGACGTCCTGTCTCTAAGTTCACATTTTCATGACCGAAACCCAACTAAAATCATCTACTAATAATATCTACGGTCAAAAACTCTCCATTTATAGCTACTATTTCATTTAAGTTCGCCGATAATCAAACTCATCTTTTTGTGCCTAAAGATATATCCTCCTGACCATGTAATTGGTTCTCTATTCGTATATAGAGATAAATATAGAGATAAATAGATAAATATATGTAGAAAATGAAACACTTGCGGTTGCGATGCACAAGTAAATAAGAAGAGGTGGGAGAAAGAGTGCAGTGAGCTTGAAAAAAAAAATACAATAAGTAAAATCTCCCCAAAAATTTTACTTATTCTTTTACGTATTCTTTTAACAAGCTCATTTCACTCTTTCTCCCACTTGCATTTACTATATATATATATATATATATATATATATATATATATATATATATATATATATATATATATATATATATATATATATATATATATATATATATATATATATATATATATATATATATATATATATATATATATATATATATNAATATATAAATAAATTGATATAATTTATTTATTATGTCATATGTGAAAGTCAATCAAAGTAATACGCGGCTAACGTATTTGTATGCTTGCGGTGTTGGCAGCACTGGACGATTTCCAAGGAACAGATTGTCGTCCATTCATAGTTATGCGTTGGTATAGTGTGTATCTCACCGTTGGCGAATTTCCTCATATTTGCTTCCTGGCCTCGTGGGAGATGCGACTATAGGCGTCATATGCGAATCGTTTTCGGACTTTATCTTCGAGGACGGGTTCCGTTAGGACTGAGGTATTCTTTATTGATTTCTTCTTTATCCTTGGAAACAGTTCTGAGAGGTAAGATTATTTTATGTAAATTATCAGAGCTAACTAGTGACAATTTGATTTCACATTTCATTTATTCGTTTATTACGCATTTTTTGCACCGTATTTTATTATCGCAAAATATATACAATATCATATACCAACAAATCCATGCGATAATTTTTTCAGGGGGATATGTATATTTGAAGGGGTATCTATAAACTAGCGGTCTCTCCAGTCACGGCTACAAGTTACCTGTTAGTAACAGGCCGTTCCAAGTAGCAGTGAATTAATTCTGTCCGCCATAACGTCTAACGGCGCCCCACGTCCCACTGACGCTTGCCTATGGCCATGTGTTGTCCACGTGTAGTTAGGATTAGTGATATGGTAGTGAGAAACGATGGCTGTTGGCATGAGATGGGCAGAGGACACACACCTCTCTAGAATTATGTTCGACATGACACTACCTATTTCCTGTTCACGGCTTCCAGTAAACTTCTCTGTGGGGGGGCATTGTCCTTAATCTTACAGAAATCAAATTTTAGGAGAAAAATACTGACAAATTTGAAATGAGCTCTACAGGCTTTCGATAATTAAAATTTTATATTTTTTTTATACCTCCCATGCAACCATATAAATTCATAGTGGGAGGGGCTATCAACATTTGGCAACTCTATTCTAAATACCAATGACACTAAGTAATTCTTTATTGCACGATAAAATATAGAGAACGTTAGAAGTCTCAAATAGATCCAAGAAAGTCAAGGGAAACAATTATATGATTTAAATGGAAGAATGTGGGCTTGGATTTCGCAGTCTTGACACATTATGTTATTATACGATTTTATTACACATAGTTGGGGAAAATGAAAATAATAATGAGAAGAAGAATGATAAAAAATGGTCGTCTGGGTGTGAAAGTTAGTTTTTAATTTATCCAAGTAATAAAAAGCTAACAAAGAAGATTAAATGTTTAAGGTAGAAGTTCCTTTCTTGTTATTTCAAATGTTGGGAAATAAGAATTTTCTATCCTTCCTGAGACTATTAGTATGAATAAAGGATAAGATATAAAATGTATAAGTGGTTATCTATAATAACACTATTAAATAAGGGTTATAATACTTAAGTAATAAAGGAGAATTAACCTTTAACGTCACTTCTAACCAACACACCTATAAAGTATTATCAGAGTAATTTCCTCGCAAATTAAAACTTTTTTATAAGTTGATAAACTTAACTTATTTTGAAGAACTTTTATGTCAGAGGCTTTACTGCCCGTAATTTGTAAAATGGCTAGCTTTCCTTTATAAACACTTTGTAGAGTTAGTCAACTAATGGAGAGTTTTATTAAAGCTATATTTTTATATTATATAGTAAGACCAAAGTTTATCACCAATTACAAAAAAAAACCAAAACAAAAAAACAAACAATAAGAGCCGTTTCAGGTGATAAATTATCTCTTTAAATGAAAACAAAATTTAATACTGTCAATGAAGCATTTCAGAAATAATTAATGTAGAAATTGGTTTAAAATTAAATTTAAAATGCAAAAGTTAATGAAATAATCTGAAATGAATTAATTATATTTAAAGTATTCACAGATAATGAATGGGATTTTTCTCATATCGGCCTTCTCTCTCACCCCATCTCTATCGTTATTGCACAAACGTACATATACACCCCTCCACACCCACCAACATATCTAAACTCACCATACCCGCCCTCTCACTCACTCATATGAACGCTAACAGTTTATGCACACGTGTGCCTAAGGGACACAATAACTTTTAATTTTATTCATGTGTAAGATTATTCTACCTGATTGAAATCGGATTTAAAATCAATAAGGCGAGTCCCCAGCTCAATTTCATTAATTACCAGAGAGTCTTATGTGGTCTGGTGGTAGGCATGAGGGAAACATGGTGCCGCATTATATTTCCATATTTGACATACATAATTATAAATTTATCTGGGAGAGGATGTTAAACCGGGTTCATCAACCGCTAAATTGTTATCAATTTTTAGTGCAAGGGAACAGAATAAAAAAATCTAACTGTCCCAGCCAGGACTCGAACCTGGATCTTCTGCTTTCCGGGCCAGTGCATTTCCCATTTACGCTACCGAGACAAGTCAGATAAGTTATTAAATTCCCCGCACTAGTGTCGAGAGTCTAACCTCCGAGGCCGACGAATATATCGTCTTATGCTCGAAGGATCAGACATTGTCTAGCTGTTTAAAAGACTCTCGTTATTTACTTTTAAATTTTAAATTATAAATATAANAGCAAAGATATTAGCGCCGAAGAGGAATATGCTGTTAGAAAAACCTTTTTCGCTTACCGAGAACCTTAATTAAGACAAACACAAAATTATAAATATAATTTTTTTTTGTGGTATTTAATCCCACGTTAATTTTAACAATTTTTAGTGCAATAGAACAGAATAAAAAATCTAACTGTCCCAGCCAGGTTTAAATAGCACAAAAAAATTTTATAAAGCTAAATTGTTATATAATCTTAACTGATCTTAACTCTAGTTCTATCTGGTCGGCAAATATTACGATTCCTGCAATAGAACAGCAGCTTTTGACTAACTTACTGAACGGATCAGACCTCTGAAATAGAAAATTTAATGTAGGGACGAGATATTCGAAAGTTTAATCGAGATAAACAACGAAAAGGAAGTATTTTAAATATTCACATATAACAAATACAAAATAATATATCTGAATAATTAAAGATGAAGAAATACTCATCAATTTACAGCAAAAACATTAAAAAATAAACATGATAAGACAAGATATAAAAATTAATACAATCATAGATAAAAACATAGTAATCTAGAGCTTATAAACAATGTCAAGAAACAAAAATTATAGTAATTGCAGAATAAGCAGTAACCCATTACATAAGCAGACTAAGTTTACATATTTCTAAATTAATTACAATAAAATGTTAAATTTGGCCTAAAGAGGTATTTATTTCCAGAGCAACTGACTACAAAATGTAAAACAGAAAACCACAATAGCATTCTACTTGTAAAATCCGGGATTTAGAAAATTTGAAATTTAAATTAGGCGAGGTTAACCCCCCCTCCTCCTTCACCAAACCAGATATACCTATAACAACATTTTATCCTGAATCTCGATGAGAGAGTTGCTTGATCATTGGTAATTATTCCATAATGAATATGCACATTAGTAATATCGAATACTAATAAAAGCCCTAAGGGGTGGTTTGAGAGGGGTGGCTTCATGGAATCTGGAGTTCAAGTAACCCGAGCCAAGTCCGAGATGAGAGCGGTTTAGAATTACTTCATTATTCTCGAGCAATTAATTGGAACATGTTACAACCCCGACCTCTTCTGTCCAACCGGAATCATACGGAATAATGACGGGATACATTTTTTTCCTCATATTTTTGGGTATTTTCTAAAATTGTACTGCAAATACCTATTTAAAAATATTATAGGCTAGTTAATAATTTCTTCTTACCATAATAAAACTAGAGTGTGTTATAATGAAAAAAAAATTAGGATTGTAGAGCAACAATTACTTTCTTCTATATAATAATGCATACTGTATAAGATACAGAGAACAGTAATTTATAAAATATATAAGATTTTTGTACTGTATAATGAATTTATTGTATAAAAGTCCATCTCGCAGAAACAGCATTAACTAAGTTTCAAACAATTAATGAGAGGGAATAGAATATAAAAAACTATCTGTCCCAGCCAGGAATCGAACCTGGATCTCCTGCTATCCGGGCCGGTGTACTTTCCAGTTATACTAC
>KZ809401.1:54893-65763 GCA_000696205.2 Oncopeltus fasciatus
GATTCTTCCTTATGGGCAACTAGATATATATATATAGATACTTTGAATATTGATTATGTGAACTATTGGGATCGCTTTGTAAAGTTATTAATGTGTGCCATAAATCTCTAATAATAGATGAACATGAAGTCTTTAATAGATCAAAAATTTCAATTAATTCTGAATAAATACTAAAATTAGGCTTATTAAATGTAAAACTCACCAACTGATAAGATCTTGTACGACAAAGGCACTTACCTAGAAAACAAAAATTAAAGATTTAATTAAACTAAAAAAAAGAAGAGGAGGTTCTCAATGGAGACTAAATTGATTTATCGACAATCTGATAAATAAATAAATTGATAAATTGATTTATCTTCATTATTACGAGTGTTTGAAAATGTAAAATGTTCAATATGTTTAAATAATAGCCATAATATGTTTAAAATGAAATTTTTTAACATTTATTTTTATAAGAAATTTACAAAGGCTAATTTACTTTTCTAGTAATCGCATTTCGTTTTTTAAAACAAATTAAACACCAATAAATATTTGTATATATTACATATATAATTTATTAAGTATATTACATATAATGACTGTACTAAATAAATATAATATATTAAATATATCTACTGACATTCACGAAACATGGAAAATCCCCTTAGGCTATGAAGCTTCTTCTGACCTTTTACCGGATGCCCATAAATAATAAATGTTAAAAATAAAGGATATATAACATAGTTAACATGTTTCAATTTTCTCTTTTAAGTGATAAAAATACCTCTGAAAGGTAATGGTGAAAGGATGATCTCGACATAAATTTCACAATTGCAAATCGTTATTCACTATTCACTTATTTACACATAATTATATGATATTTTACAAATTTAATAACTTAAACAGACGCGGACACTGAAAAATCATTATTAGTACAATTATTAAGCTGTATTATAAATGTCAAAATACTATTATTTTAAAGTATTGATTAGTTATTATTGCTTTTACATTACAACATATATTATATATTACTTTTATAAATTATTTAATTTGTTTAATTTTAATTATAATTAAGCCTGCAGAGCTATTTGAGATAAGGTTAAATTAAATAATTAGGTCAGAATTATTATTCATTTTGTATCATCATTCTTAATCTCATTATATTCTCCCTGCTTTATGATTTATATAATTATTTTTTTTCTATCCTCTCATCTGGCTCTTATAAAAGAAAGAAGCTAATTTCCATTTAATGTTGCCTGGGAGTAATGCTTCATTAAAATTCTTGTAAAGGTTTCCATATATTTTCCTTGTCATAAGAAATTCCATTTGATCCTTTTCTCTCTCTCTACCTTCCAGCTACATTTTGCTATATATAAAGCCCCTCTGAGAACTGACAGTTCCCCTCAATCTAGAATTACATGTGTCGGGGATGGTTAGGGGGAGGGGGGAGGGGGAAGGACTATGAAAGTTTCAGCCAGCCCTCTATATAGAGATTTCTGTTATGATACCTTCTATTCTGCCCCCACCCCTACCCCTCGCCCCTCCCCTCCACCATCTTTGAGCACGCGAATGTCATCGGCTAACGAATCGACAGGAGCTGTCAGAATGACAACAGAGAGACACGCCACTCGATGGTAAGGGTAGCTGTTTAGAGAAATACCTGACGCGACAGGTTTGGAAATTCCCTTTCCAGAAGAAATAGTTAAACTGGACTAATGAAATTTTATTAATATACAGAGTCTAAATTATTAAATTACAATATTTTATTAGCAGAAAGTAATAAATAAGTTATTAGATGATTTTAAGTTATTAAATGACCATCAGTCACGGAAATGTGAACTTAGGGATAGGACGTCCTCTCTCGTCTTCGTGATAGCCCTGACAATGGCTTACAATGTAAGCCGAAACGTTGGCAGATAATCTTTAAAAAAAATACACTTCTTTTAAAATTTGTACTTTTTTTTTGGATCTACCCAACTAAAATCATTTAATAATAATATCTACGGTCAAAAGACTCTCCATTTGATTAATAAATAAGGATTTATATTTTTTTTTAAAGTTATTAGTTTTGATAAAATTTCTTCTATTGCATAAATAATATACAGAGTCAAAAATATAAACACACTATGAATAAACTGTGAATCTAAGTCTAGAAGATAATTAGGACTTTGAACGAAATGCGAATACATATAGTGTTCACATTTAAAAAAACGATAAAAAATGGTAATAAATAAAGTGCCTGACATAAAAATTGCTTATAGAATGTAAATTTTAATAATATCATAATTTTTAAAATAATAACGCCATTAGAAGTTTTTATCTACCTATTAGTATATTTTCCATGTATAAATTGACGTTTCGAGCCTTTTTTTCTAATATCTAGCTCATCTTCAGGGTCTTCTTTATAAGATTCAATTTGCTGTCATAATTACCATCATAAATGTCATGTGCCTTTGTCTATGCACTTTTCCACATTTTGAAATTTGTTTTGGAGGGTTTTGTTCTTCTTTTTCATTTATTTCTTAACTTTTACTTACCCTCTCATGTCATGTTTAGGACTTTTACATATTTTTTTTTGTAGATAAATTTAAAAGGGCCCGGAAATGGATAGTTAAATATCAAATGACAGTTCATGAACGAGTATTCTAGCATATTATGTTTTACCAACATTGAAATTCATATGTATTCATGCGTGTCCGCAATAAAACACAAGTATGGATGTATGCGTACATAAATATTTATGGCGAATATGAAAAGAGCTTTTGAAGAGAATATCAAAACATCCCTTAACCATGTTAGCTAATTTTTATTCCCACAGAGAGCTAACTTCATGCTACGAGTTTCTTAAAATATCCTTTTCCATTTCACACCAGTGGATATTTTAAAATACTGGACTTTTGATTTAAAATTTGATTTTTATTTATATGCAAACTTCCATGTTTCTTATGCAATGTTGATACCACAAAATGTTCTTAATAAATTTTGCATGGGAGGAGGGGGAAAAAAGAAGGGAAATTTCGGAAAGCCGAATATTCAATAGTGAAAAGAGAGAGGATTCAGAAATTTTGATTTCGATAGGCAAAGTTTGAAAAACTATGAAAGGCAAAGATGAAGAAAAACGGCCTTGGAAAAAGCTCAGCTTTGCTATTTAGAGGAATTTTGTCGAGGTTCATTCTAAAGATATTCAATAAAATAAAACACTCCAAATTTGAGGATTTTTGTTTATTTTCAAATCCCAAATTTTCGACTTACACTGTAAACCATCTTCAGGGCTGGTGAAGTTGATATGGAATTACTCTATCTGACCCTGATTCTTCCTTATGGGCAACTAGCCACTATAACATGAACATATAGTTGTTGTGGTTTAGAGGCGCTCAACGACCATGGTTATCAGCGTTATAGTTAATATAGTTAATCTTTTTATATTAAGTGCATCCACTTCACCAAGACTCAATCACTTTTCTTTTCTACGCTTAAAGATCATAAATCATCATTACATACCTATGCACAATTTATTATGATTAAGGACTTTATTTATACACCTTTTGTTAGTTGTATAAATATAGTCCTTGTTTTTTCCGTTTTAAAGAAAATCTCTATGCATTTTATGACCTACCTCTTTTTCTGAAATGTTTTAGGATATATGTGGTTTCTTCGAGCAATGGACGGAAGGAGCCGGACAAACATATCTGAAAACAATCCCCAGGCAGCTAAGGGAATGGGAGCCAAACTCGCCGTAAAAAGCCAAGAGCGCCTCCGACGGAGACAACGAAGATCTCTCGTTCATATGGATGAGGAGATGTCCACCATGGCTCAGCCACTGCCAAGAGAAGGAGGAAAAAGATGAGAGGACGAAGAAGGAAGAAAAAAATATAGGGACAAAATCTCCTAATAAAAGGGCTGTCTTGGTGTGGTGAGGGGGGAGGGGGCGTACGACAATAGAGAAGCAAGCAGACAATACTCTCTGAATATACTCCGGGGTGATGTCAGGACGACTGCAGAAAGAACGGACCAAGATAGGGCTTTATGTCCCTCTGTCACAACTTTTTAAAAATACAAGAAAAAAAAAAAAAAAAGAGTTCGTTTATAAAAGTTGTCTTGAGAAAGGAATAGGTCTGTGACGACAGAAGCCATAAAAATTTCGTTTTATGTATTCTCTTTGAAAAAAATCATTGTCTAGGAGTCAGTTTTTCTCGGGTATAGTTCTTCTAGGATCAACATGAACGGACTGTGTTGGGAGTCACTATTTCATAGCTTTGTATCCGATACCAATGAATCGTGAATTATATACAAACCAATAGAACTCAGAAGCTGAGAAAACCGAGCAGAATTCCAATGTTGAATGTAAGAGTAAACGACGAATTTCGTTTTATATGCCTGAGAGAGTAATAAGCGTTAAAAGAAAGACACTAAACTTATCTCTGTAATTTTTTAAATATTAATTTTCTTGTGGTTTTTAATCCCTCGTAAATTTAAATCAATTAATGCAAAGGAAAAGAATAAAAAAATCTAACTGTCCCAGCCAAGACTCGAACCTGGATCTCCTAGCTTTCCGGTGCGTTACCAATTATGCTACCGGAAGAGCCAGATAACTTACTAACCTCCGAGGCAGACTTTGGACACTAATGCGGGGAATTTAATAACTTATCAGGCTTGTCTCGGTAGCGTAAATGGAAAACGCACCTACCCGGAAAGCTAGGAGATTCAGGTTGGAGTCCTGAATGGGACAGTTAGATTTTTTATTCTGTTCCTAAAAATTGTTATTTCTATGATGTCTGAGAAGGAAGAATGGGAGTATTCAATCATCGTAGTTATATTTGTAAATAGCTTCCTTAATAAGCGTTTTTCGTAATAATTGTACACATAAATTTATTTTACAAAATTTGACTTTATATCAAAAGCTCTAAAAACATTTTCCTGACTCAAATGAGGAGGAAGATATAAATTTTGACCTAACTATATCAATCTTCCTCTAAATATCCTCCCCCCTCCTTATTTAATTTCAATCAAATATGACTTAATTCATACAGTTGCATTAAAAAAATTATAAGAACGAAATTTAGTTTTTATATTTTAGATTAAAATGAGAAAAAATGTAAATAGGACAAAACCACTCATCAAATGAAATGAAATTCTAAACCATATGCTACCGAATATAAACGTTTACAAATAATACTGTACATCTATTTAGTTATATACAATTTTTTTTGTAACGCTAATAATACGACTAAATAAATAAATAAATAAATAAAAATAACAGGGTTCTGATANATAAGCGCGCACAGCAATTAAAATAATATATATATATATAAAATTTTGAATGGGCTTTATTTTCAGCTTTTGCAGGCTGAGTAAAGACCTGCTGAAATTTTTCAAATGACAGTTATTAACACAACCCCGAATAACTTGATTTCCCTACAGTAAACTTGCTAAAAACCTTCAGTTCTAAATCATTTTTCATTAATACATAATTCTTATCTGTGCTTCCGGCACTTAAATAAAAACTAATATATTTCATTACACAAACGTTGGACAAAGGAGTTTTCTTACTCAACTGAAGAAAAAAAGTTATTCTAATTTCTTTAAAATATTTAAAATGTCAGACATAGCTATATCAAATACATTAATTTACATATAATTAATTTAAAAAAGATAATCAATAAAACTCTTATTGCTAAAATTAAGAACGAAGTAACAGAGCAAATTTTACTATTGTTCCCGAGATTTCCAAAATACTGAGTAGATGATAATTGTATTAAATCCAATAGATGTGGGCATAATAATCTAAGGGTTGATCGCCCCTAAACCCGATCCTACCTACCTAAAGCATTAGGGCGTAATAATCTAAGGGTTGATCGCCCCTAAACCCGATCCTACCTACCTTCCTACCTGAGTAGATGACAGCTGATTCCTTGGCAGATTTCCACATTAGAAAGAGAGAGACTATATGTCTTAATTACTGCCTCTATAGGGGTTATATACCCTTATAGAGGCAGTCATTTTTTTTTGTCGTTCCGCCTCAATCCTAATCCTCATTGTCCAGTAATTCTTGGTGTCTTCTATCCGGAGTGCCTCTATCAGAAAAGGGAATCTTATGCATTTACACAAATGAGTCAAATAAAGTCCTGCCGGATCCCCGCTGAATGGAATCAATAAAGGGAGCCCCCACACAAAAGAAGGATCGGACAAACACAAATTAGGAAGTGTAAGGAGTGCTCCGGAAGGCCTTTGTCGATGGCTGGAGGCCGATTTGTCGGAATTCGCAATAAGCTTTGGGGATGATTAGATTTCACAGTCTTTAGCCCTGTGGCAACTTCCCCTTTGATCTTCGCTCTCCGCCGGACTCGGGGTTGATATTTCTTTGCAGCAGCTTTAAATAGCTTTTCCTATCAAACCCTTCCCAGTGGGCTTAGCGAACGGTTCCTGCGTAAGAGGACAAGACAAAAAGAACTAGACATTCCCAGAGAAATATACTCCTCTACTACACTGTATGTATATCAATATGAGTCTTCCAGTAGATTTATATTGTAAATATTTCATTTATTTTGTTAAAATCTTTAATCTTTTTAACACAGTAAGTAATAGATGCTTTATGTGTAGTCGTAGACAAAAAAAATTGAGATCTACGAATTGAAATATGCACATTCTGTCCACTTGTGTTTTAGCAATAAGATATGTTTGAAAGCATCAATATCACATTGATAGACATGTCTGATGTAAACAGCTTTGCTCGGTATAAGCTTATTTCCCTAGTAAGAAGGTAGAAGATTGTCACAATTGGATAGAGGAAAGGGCAAATATTGGATGCGATAAAAATCGGACGAAGCAGCGTCCAACGGAAACTCGATAAAGGAGATCACCCAAAGAGAAAGATGGGGTCTCATAGAGAAATATAAAATCAGGAGCCATGTTCCTCCTGTAAGGATGAAGGTATTTTTCTCACGAATATCAAATCTCAAAAAAAAAAAAAAAAAAATAGAAGCTTACAATGCTCTCGGATACGAACTCTTTTTGTGGTGGTTCGAGTCTTCGTGACGAAAGTAGATACATCTTAATAAAATAGATAAATAAAAAAAAAGGAAAAGGACGAAAACACCTCTCTTCGGTCAGAGTGTGTATATCCAGGATGAACAGACTCAGCCCAAGGAGTCCTTGCTATGAATATCGTATGCAAATAAGACTCCCCCTCTCGCTCAGATATACCAGTGGTTCTCAAGATTACGCAGCCCTTTCATGTAGCGCCAGATCGAGGGGCTCGCCCCCCGCCCCCACTCCTCCTCAAGTAGCTCCTTCATCAAGTTTATTGCGATACGAAGCCACTTATCTCTCGAGGCATCTCATAAGTGGCCTGCTTCCTCTCCTGTCTCTAACCTTGGCCCGACACAAAGGTAGCACGGCCTACACACGACCCTCACACCCGCAAGATTTATGGGGAGTGGGAAATCGGCTGGAGTCCAATGGAACTATGAATACATAACTCAGTAGCTCGACGAAAAGAAAAAAAAAACAACATATGAGAACGGTTTCCCAGCTGTATATTTAAAATTTACTTTCTTATTTATTTATTCATATTGGAATTGTCAAGCTGCGTGTTCCAACAGACGACTACGGTAGGATTTTAGCGTCTTTCGCATTAGTCGAAAAATAAGCAAGGCATTCGATTGATATCCATGTGAATGGGGTTCTACAAAGAACAAAAAAAAAATAATGACGAGGAACCTGAACCGCCAAAACTCACCTTGAAGCTACTTGCCTGGACCATATGGCTGCAGACAATTCGATTGATCAAAGAGCCTTTCGTGTCATAGAAGCCCAAGGATCAACATAGTGATTATTCTTCATCATGATTTTTCTGAAGAATTTCGTCTAGAGTCCCCCCATTTAAGATATAATTTTTCCTTGTTTCTTTATATTTTAGACACTCTGTAAATATATGTTTGATGGTAAGAAATTGTCCACAGACCTCACAAATGGGTGGGTTATCCTTTGCCATTATATTGCCATGAGTAAGTCTTGTGTATCCTATTCTTAGTCTGGCTAATACCACTTCTCACTTATGGTCAGTTAAAATGGAACTGGACCATATCCTCGAGTATATTTTATCTCGTGTAACTTGTTTATCACCATTTATTTTCCTACTTATTAAGTACTATTTTTTTAACTAGCGCCTTTACATCATTCAAGATGAATTTTGAGTACATCTCACCATCTTTTAATGCTTTCTTTGCTATTATGTCCTCATTTTCATTGCCTGAAATTCCGCGGTGACTAGGTATCCATTTAAGTGTCACTTTGCTACCTTTCTCGTTAAACTGATCTTTATAAGGCAATAAAAACCATGCCTCTAAAAAGGCCATTTGTGAATACTTTTATGTAGCATGATCTATGATATGCTAGGGATTAAATAAGTATTGAGAAGAGATTTTATTTATGATGTATATTATACCTTCTCAAACTTCATTGGTTCCTACTCTCTTTATACTCTAGACAAAGATGCAACATCCTACGCTATGCAACTACTATGCTCACTCACCCACCACAACATACGCACACACAAACATATGTCAAAAGAATACGAAACATACTCAAAACAATCGTGACTGCGTGAAATAAAAATTCTGACAAGTAAGAATATATGTAAAATTGTAGATTGTAAAAAATTAACAAATTTTCGTGAAAACAAGTAGAGAGTAACTGTCTTATTATTGTTCCTTTGCTCTACTATTGAGTATTTTATGTATTTGTTTTTCTGCCTGTTTACAAAGATGTACAGTGCATCTAATTTTTTGCTGTGTATCATACATCATGGTTATTAATTAAGCAATAAAATAATTAGAGCCTCTACACAATTACTTCAAATTTATTTTGAATTAGCTGCTTCCAGACTGAGCTGCTTCCATTCACATAACCTTAACAGCTGCCATCGGTGACAAACAGGTATTGTAGGGAAAGTGTCTTTGCAGACAGCTAAGAATCTCTGATGATGGTATCTGTGCCTTACGAAAGCAGCTAAAAGGCTCAGATAATGAAAGCTGGTTTATAATTTCATATTTCAAAATATGAAATTAGATTTAACTAATTTCTTGAGAGCTATGGAAAAGTACTTCAGCAAATTTTGGAAAACTTGGAATTAGATTTCACATGTTTTATTAGGGTTCTGGTAAAGTACTTTGAATTGATGAGTTTTGCCTTTCCAGTAAATATGGAGGAAATCTCTCGTGATATGGTGGTTAACACGATATTATACAAATATATGGTGGGTATGATTACGGCAAAGGACACAAAAGCTTCTTTTTTTAAAATGATAAATCAAAACCTTCAACGAAGCATCTCCAAGGTAGGGGAGATAACTTCATTCTTGCACATTAAAATATTCATAAATGTAGACGCCACAGAAGAAAAATGGTACATCCTTACTTCCAATGTAAGTTTATCTAGTAGAAAAGAGCAGAAATCAACCCAAATTAATAATATGAAATTGAACATTAATATGTTCAGACGGAGTTAAAATTCAAACAAGTCAGTTGGGTTATTCCATCTCGGCTGCCGGAAATCGATATTGCCCAGGAGACTAAAGGCCCAGGGTGTAATGAGGCAAAGAGTGAGGAGTTAAAATATGCATGGGTTATGACGGAGGACAGGAAATCACTAAGTCCTCCTTCAGTTCGAGTGACTGTCTCTCGGGTCGTCATCACAACACTGGCGATGGAATCCTTCTTACCCTACATGCGATAGCAACACTGTCTCAGTACTGACAGCTGTAATGCTAAAGTCTTGGTCGTTATCGTCACACTATCACTTTATCACTTATATTCTATATTAACTATTGGAATTGAACCGTAAGAAGTCCATCACGCTTAAAATGCGTAAGCTAAGCGAATTTCTCAGAATCATCGTGGATGAATACTACTACTTCTACATCTTTCAATGTCAGGAAATCCGCCTCTCTTATTGATCAGATTTCGCTCAATAACGAACTCAAACTTCCTTTTTGCATTTAAAGCGGCATGAAAAATTTAAATTTGAAGAACTACTGATAGTGGTTACTGGAGTGTGAAATGGAAATTTTGGGTTAAGGTAAACTCCCACTCCTAATTTTTCAATTTTTATTTGCAACATGTTCTTACGTTTCATAAATCTAAGCTAAATATTACGCTAGCTCCAGCGAATAAAATTTTATACTCGCAAGTGTAATTTTGGATAACAACCCTTCACTTTTTGATTTTGCTCAATAACTAAAGTAATTGTTATGTTGCTTTTTAAAAATTATATTTCACATTTTTTTAAGGGAAAACTGTGACGTTGACAAACACACACACACACACACATAGGTGTAAATTATTCTTAGTTGTAATTTTATGTTGCTAGTAGTTAGGATGTATACATATTGTTAAAGACTATGAGAGTAGATGACGGGAGGGACAGACTCGTACAAGAAGGGGCCAATTACGGATGCCACCTGCTTCTTTTCTTCAAAGGAGGGAACCAGAGTTATTTAGAAATCGTTATTAGAATCATTTAGGCCTGCCACGGCCTTTTCCTTTAAAAGCAACTCGCCTGAGTCAGAGTTAACTTAGTGTTATCAGTGGCAGATTCTGTGTCACATTGAGTGACTCAGAGCCTCGGGCTGGTTGTAGCCTTCGCAGAACCGGTAACAAGGAAGGGATAAGTGACAGTAATAAGTACATTTAACTTATTTGTGCATATCTGTTAATTATTTGTGAGTGATATATATTTTCTAGTTCTTTTTTTATTTATTAGTTATTAAGGCCAGTAGTTGGGATTGTTAACTGCATTCAGTAAGTGTACTAATTTGTTTCGATAAATTAACTTTAATTTACTTTTATTTTTAATTATAATACTCCGCAGCACATGACTATATATATATATA
>KZ809401.1:80194-106593 GCA_000696205.2 Oncopeltus fasciatus
TATATATATATGGAGAGAAAGAATGTGAGCATTTTAAAATAAATTTAGAAAATATGAAATTACGAATTTGACAAAATGGCAGTGTGCATTCCTCAGTCTCCGTTTCCGCAAGTCTAGAGTTAAGT
The DNA here is from genome assembly GCA_000696205.2 of Oncopeltus fasciatus. Taxonomy (NCBI): domain Eukaryota; kingdom Metazoa; phylum Arthropoda; class Insecta; order Hemiptera; family Lygaeidae; genus Oncopeltus; species Oncopeltus fasciatus. Next base: position 80,320 of record KZ809401.1, read on the forward strand.
TTAGAAATGACTTTTTACGCTTCAACCCTTACAGGTAAAAAAGTTGAAAATGTAAATGCTCAATCACTTGATTTTGGGGAGATTTTATATGAGTGTACATCACAGGGAATCAATTTCATTTTCTGACTAGAAATTTTAAGGCGAATAAGTAAGATAAAACTCTTCATTAAATTCGATACTATTTTGGTGTAATCCTTCACCGACTCCGAGGAATTCCTTCGCCTCTGGTAGACACTGAAGGAAGTCCTTCAGAAGGACGAGTTCCCCCACAGACAGACAGACTCTGTTGACAGAAGCTGCCGCGTGGTGGCCTGAGGCTTGGTCGTTCATATGCGCATATCATTGTAGCCCACCCCATACGCTAAGTGGGAATCAAATATAGCGTATTGTTTCAGTATAATGTATGCGAGCATTGGCCCGCTTCCTACACGCCGAAATAACAAGAACCCCACCATTTCCGCTTCGTTTAAGCTTATCAATTTTTTTTTTTAATTTTCCTCTTTTTTTATTTTTATTTTTTATTTTTTATAGTCTTGTCCATCGGAGCAGTTGTATTTTTCTTTCATAATCATCTATATGGTTTTATTTGCTTTTTTTTCCCCTTCAAAAATGTCAGGGACGATTAGTGAAAGAATTGATTTGATAAATTTTACCTGAAGCGCCGTACTGTTTTAATTCAAAACTGCAGCTTACCTGTAAAAGAAAGAATGCAAAAATATAAGATTATGTTAAGTAAATTTGTGCAAAAGAGATTTAGTATTAAGAAAAATATAGTTCAAAACTTAAATTAAACAATTAAGTCTATGGAGTCAAGGAGAGAGGAACATTATAGGGAGAGTTCCGTGGGAATTGATTTTAAATAAAAATTAAAAGCCCTCCATTCAAAAGCTGCGTAACCTAAGCGAATTTCTTAACATCGTTATTGATGAAAATATGATCATTCATGTCGTGTTAACCCCACAACTACGACTTCCTAATAACTTAAAAGAACTATGACTCTCGGAGCTGCATAATCTAAGGCTTTAGAAGCCTAAATGAACATTGAATGTAAAAGCTAATGTCCTTGTGATTCATACTAGGTCATTTTGGAGGAGAGAAGTGGAGGGGGGGGGGGATCCCCAACCTTCCTAGCTTACATTTTAAATATCATCCTTATAGAGTGCTTTTGGTGAAAATTTTGCGGAACATGATAATAAATTTAGTCTGAGATGATTTTAGTTGGGGTTCGGTCAAGGTAGATCCAAAAATTTAATTCCCAGTCATGGAAATGTGAACTTAGGGACAGGACGTCCTCTCTCATCTTCATGATAGCCCTGAAGATGGCTTACAATGTAAGCCGAGACGTTGGCAGATGATCTTTTATTAAAGAATACATTTTTTAAATTTGTGTTTTTTGGATCTACCTTGACCGAACCCCAACTAAAATCATCTCAGAATAACATCTACGGTCAAAAAAACTCTCCTTTTGATAGTAAATTTACTTTTGCACTAATTCTGTTTCATATTTTTTTCTTAGCACTAATAATAAGGAATATATTGACAATTATTATATTTGGTCACCTGTAAACTAACCATTTCCATCATTCGGTTTTAATTACAACAAATTTAGGAATTTTTTTCACAAAAAGTAGCCCTTTTAATGAATCTATGTTATATATTTTAAAAGTTGGGAATCAATTCTCTCAATCTAAAGATTTTTAAATTACCATTCCTAATATTCGTTATTTTTAAGAGTTTCAACAAATATAAATCTTAAAAGATTTCATTTCACTTGTAATGTTACATTTCTTTAGTAACAATAATAATATAGAATATATTAGGGATTCAAATTTAGGTCTCTCTATAAACCCCTCCCCCTTGACTGCTTACATCCATTGACAGATTTCGATTTTCATTTCAAACGCGATATGCCGAATTACGTTGCTAAAGGCTATCGACTGTTAGTTTTGACCAGAGCGTTAAAAAACACACAAATAAATATATGACTAAATAAATATATGAATAAATAAATAAATAAATAAATAAATAAATAAATAAATAAATAAATAAATAAATAAATAAATAAATAAATAAATAAATAAATAAATAAATAAATAAATAAATAAATAAATAAATAAATAAATAAATAAATAAATAAATAAATAAATAAANGACCGATATATATATATATATATGGGTAGATTTTTGAAGAGGTGTTGTTTGGAGGCGAACAGTTTAGAAGAAATAGTTGACATTAAGCAGTAAGTTGACGGAATCGTTCCTTATCCCGATTAAGCAGCTATTTATATATAGCATTAACGCATAACATTAGGGCTACAACATACTTTAAGATTCAATTATAACATTAAATTTGCTTAAAACCCTTCTTTGAGAGGGGTGTGAGTCATTGGTCACCTTCTCTCCTTGTGTTATTGACATTGAATGTCATTTTTTTAAAATTCATTGTGGTGATCAAATTACAAAATGTTTTTATTCAACAGAATGTAATAAACAAATAAAAGTTTAATAAGAATAAAAAAAAAAAAAACCCTACTAATTTAGTCAAACAGTCGAAAAATGCATATAAATACATAAATTGTATAGTCTACCGCAATAGCGCCAATCTTAAGAGAATCCTAGCTTTTTTTTGAAAACTTTTAGCATTTAAGACAACAAATTCTAAGTTTGACGATTGAAGTGCTTATTTTTATTATTAGCAACAACTAAATCTGTATACAAATAGGCTGGATTGGATGAGATACAGAAAAAATCCTGCTCTAGGTCACTTTTTCGAAATTTATAAAATAATTCAAGAGGCAGAGCAACGTAATAATGACATTACGAAATTGGTAACAATTTCACTGAAGTTTTTTTCACGGTGATTTATTAAATTGAAAATTCATAAAAAAGTAACGTTAGCTCAATATATACATTGCGTTATTTAATAAGATCTTTCGTTACTTTTTATAAGGGTAAATTTAACAAAGGGGAAATATCAGTTGCTGTAATAGTCTTAAGTAACTATATTAAAGTATATTCAATTATATTTTGTAATTTTATAAACCACTAGAAGATGGTGCTAGTTATTTCGAAAAAAAAAATAACCAAAACAAATTTTTTTTTCACGCCTGTTCACAAACTTTTGGACTTATCTTCAGGCCTCTCTTTCATAAGAGTGCACAGAGAGAGTCATCGCCAAACCAAATGCTGAATTATTTAAAAACCTTTGTCTCTACATATTTCATGACGGCGACCCCACACGTGAGCGGGTGGGGGGAGGAGCCTGACCCCTGCCGAAATCCTGGACACACTGCAGGGGGTGAATAGGAAATTTAACAGGTGACACTTCCCACAGATCCCCTCCCACCTCACCCCACCTACTCTACACAACAATGTTTTGCTAGAGTGCAAGTGCAAAATAGGCTGTTGCAATTCTAATGTGGGAAAATACCCACAAGAGTTTGCCGGTGGAGCGCACTTGACAAGAAAACCGCACCCACAGCGAAGTGGAGTGTTTCCCACTTAGAATTGGAGATCAGCAACGAAAACAATAAGTACGTAAACACTTGATAACATTATCCCTCTGCTTATCAATGAAATCTACAACCGAAATATTCATCAAAGTATCTGGTTTCAGTAATAATTTATCTGTATTTTTAAACCTTCTATATAAATATAGATCAAAAATTTTCTGTCACACTGAAGCTGCGTAAATAATTAAGATTTCGCATGTTTAATTATAACTTATAAGACAAAGAGACCTTGAAAGTACAAAAAAAAAACAACACTAAATATTATTTTTATTGTGTTATTTTATCACACGTAAATTTTAAACAATTAAATGCAAGGGAATAGAATACAAAATCTAACTGTCCCAGTCAGGGCTCGAACCTAAGTCTCTCACTAACTGGGCAAGAGCGTTTCCGTTTACGCCGTTCCGTTTATTTTAGTTATTAAATTCCCAGTCTAATTCCCAGTCGAGAGTCTAACCTAAGAGAAAGTGACTCTCGTTATTTACTTTTCAATTTTTATTTTTATATTGTGGTAACGCGATTGCACGGATAGCAGGAATCCAGCTTCAAGCCCCGGCTGAGACAGTTAGATTTTTTATTCTATTCCCTTCCATTTAATTGTTTAAAAACACTAAGCTTCCCTCTACTGGCCGGGAAAATTGGGTGAGTGGAAAAACAGCTCACCTATCGTAGATTCTTTAATTCTTACGTTTTTCGTAAACGTTTAAAGATTATTAAATTTCATTTTACACATATTATATTCTATGAACTCATGAATAGAATACATATTTACGTACAAAATGTCTTTATTTTAAGTACTGATTTTAGTTATGGTATTTAATCATTTGTTGTTCCGCCATTTATTTGTATCAGTTTGCCTTACACTCCACAACCCTATTATTACATTTATACCTTTAGTATATATATATATTAAGAATTTAAAAAAAAATATGCCATAAGAGTACTCTCAATAGCTACAAACTTGGACATTCGTGAAAATACAGAAAGTATATGTGATGGCGGAAATAGTTTATAATTAAGTACAATAAGCTAAAAGCTAAATTCAGACAAATAAGTCGATATAACAAAAAATTATGAGGTCATGAAATTAAATATTATGAAACTTAATTTATGGAAGAAATTGAACTTGATCGAATTACTAAAAGTGTTCCAGGCCGAAGGAGTGTTGGGGTTGGGAATAGCTTGATTCACGGTGGCCGAGTCACCAAGAGATATTGCGAGCAATAATGATACACTCAATCATTCGCTAATATCTTTCGAGAGCCTGCCTCGTAAATCCTGGCGATAAGCTGAGAATTTCATGTACCGAAAAAGATGGCTTACTACCACTTTCCCCCCACTCAATCCTAAATAATTACTTTCAAGTTGGGAGTTATAATAACCCTGGGCCCTTCCACCAAGGAACAAATTATTCTACAGCGCTGGTATTTTTTCCCTTTTTAACAAAAAAAGATCATAATTCAGTTGTATTCAGTCAAAAGATTGTGAAAGTAATTTTTAGTTTTCATAATATGGCAAGGTAATAAAGATAATATTGGTGTACGGTAAGTACCACACAGGATGACTAAGGAAGGTGATAGCTGTGAATTGCAAATTAAATCGTAATAAATCCTGATATATTTATAAGGGTGAGTGGAAGAGAAGATTGGAATGATTGTTATGATGAGTGTAAGAGGAGGGGTTTGAAACAAAAGAAAAAAAATTGATAGCAATGGAAATTAAAAAAAAAAAAAAAAGAGCATTATATTTATTAGTTATTAGATAGAAGGTATTGGAGTTCTGAAAGATTATTATTGAGAAGGCTTGGCGAGAGTTGATAAGAAAATGATAAATTTCGTGTAATGTATAAGACGGAGTCAGTTAAGTATGAGATTGACAGGCTAAAAACTACGGAATGGGAAAACATGCGAATGGGAGACTTAAGATAGCAGTTACGGAAGAGGAAGAGAGGGAAGAAGAAAGGTAGACCATAAAAAGTCAGGGTGAAATATATTGGATGGAAAATAGATGACTGGGGTAGAAAAAGTAAAGGAAAATTCAGAATTATTAGACTAGACAGATACAGAACTATCAAGAAGAATGTACAAAAAAGTAAATAAATAAAAATAATAATCGATTGTTGGAGCGTAATGGAGAATGGACGAGAGAATATTATTAAATTTGGGAAATAGTGATGATTTCGAGAGTCGGAAGGCTGTAATTTTAAGATAAAAAAAAAACAAACTTGATAGTTTTGCTTCATTCTTTAAACCTTCAAAGGAATAATTTTTTAATAAAATGACATGAGAAGGGGGGTTTAGAAGGAGAACAAACTTAATATCATCGTTATTATTGAGGGTAATTAATGTGTTAATCAAAATATTAATATTAATGTTATTAATATAGAACTTAATCGAGATTTAATTCCATATTTAACATTTTTGTTTGATAATATTTTATATAAAAAAAACAAAAACAAACCGCTTGTATGAACGAATTGGACAGATTGGAAGCCACTGTCCAATTCGATCCTTCTGTCCAATTCGATTCTTCTGTCTAGATATAATAAATTTACTTCATTTTTTTTTTAGTATTAAATTAAATATAATCTTAAATTAAAAACCTTTGTTTAATACCAAAATCAGTTATTGACACATGTCCATTTTTCATGACACATGAGAAATATATAAAGTTGTTTGCACAGAACCATGTATGTTTACAATAAGGTGACTAGATGTAAACAGCCCCTTCCACTATGAAGTGGTTGAGTGGGAGATATAAAATATTTAAAAAAAAATGCCTTTTCTAGATATAATTTCTGAAGAACCATCATTAAATTTTGTAATTTGTTGCAAAACATTATTTTGAGTAGACAGATTATTCATAAAAAAGGCAAAGTTTATTATCATACAGTAAGGGTATAAAAATAACCTGCGAATCCGAATTTAGGGGTTGTTCTCGGTATAAATTGCGATCCCCACAGCCCGGCTCTAATTCCACCAGTATATTCTCACTAACCCTCTGTTAGTGAACAACAGAAAGCAGGCTGCTCCCTCTACAATACAGCTTCCAAAAAGCCCCAAATAAACTACATTCAAAGTGAACGGGGTAAAAATCATGCTCATTCCCATAAAGCATTCTACTATTTCTTTGCTAATTTAAAAACAAAATTATTATTTTTTAATTGAAAAAAGTTGTGAGACACTCATTTCCCTGGATAAAACTGAATTTCAGGTAATAAAGATTTTATGGTTAAAACAGAACGTAAGACAAAAATAAATCTATGGTTTTTACCTAAAAAAATTATTTAATCTAAAATAAGTGATATATATCACAATTCTCAATAAAATAAAATAAATATTTCTTCTAAAAATTAAATATAAATATAGAAAATGAAACACTCGCGGCTGCGATATATAGTAATCAAGATCATGTGGGAGAGGGTAGAGTGAACACATAAAAAGAGTAAAATCATAAAGAGTAAAATTTTCGGGGATTTCTCGCCTTTCGTCAGTGGTGAGACCAGACTGGACTCCCTTCACTCCTCACTGGCGAAGGGCGAGAGATATCCGAAAAATTTACTCCTTGTGATTTTTTCTTTTTGTGTGTGCAATGCTCTCTATCCCACCTGTATTGATAACTATATATANACACACACACACACACACACACACATATATATATATATATATATATATATATATATATATATGTGTGTGTGTGTGTGTGTGTGTAAAGTGTTCCAAGATAGAAGATACATTGAGTAATTACTTTAAATATAATTCATGTCAGTTCAGTGGATGTTCAGTAGCTAGGACTTCACTAACTTTATTCTGCACCTCTACTTTGATCAGAGACCACTGAGTTACCAAGCTCGTTCATCTTTGGCCAAAAGGTAGCCAAAGAGTAAGGAGCAGAAGGTGGCCTATTTAGTTTTAAAACATATGTGTGTAACACTCTTTCAGTCTCATTCCGTGGGGAAACTTCTTCATTTTGCTCACCTGTAATTATTCAAAACAGTTTTGCGAGACGGAATACACCGACCAAGAAGGTTTTTAACTAGCCAAGTGGGCATTCCTGTCCAATGGAAAATTCTGAATACAATTTAACTAAGTATATTTGTTAATTAATAATAATTATAACGTAATGTAAACAACCACTAAAAAACGGAAAACATTTAAAAGAATGGATAACAGATTTAACCCTAGATAAATCCTTACAATCAGGGCGTAATAACCATGATGTTGATTGCCCTATAACCTGATCCTAATCCTAATCCTAAGTATATTTGAATGGAATTCCATTTAGAACATAATACTAAAGAATAATAAATCACATCATTTGAAATAGTTCGGGCCTCCCAATTTTTTTATGAAATTCCCTTAAGCGGATAATTTAAATTCTCGAAAGGTTTAGGTTGCAAGCGTTGCAGTACTACTTTTACTGGCCAATGCTCAAATCGGCCATTAATCACTCTTTTTGTTTAGGGGAGGACCTTAATCCCGTCAGCCATTGGTGCCATAGATCACAAGCTCCATGTGATTCGACAAAGATACATTACCACAAAGAGCGGACAGCCAATGAGGGAGCTGTAACAATTAACAGAGGGGATTAAGGCTTTTGATTGGTCAATTGGGGAGTCACCTTTATATGCCAGACATGTGACATAGCCAAATATAAAAGCTATAACTCTTCATCTTCTCGAAATGAATTAACTGGCATATTAAAGAAGACATTTACGAATATAATTACGTTGCTTAAGTTACATCTCGGTTTTGTTTCCCCCTCAGTCTAGAGTGAGGTTTAGTGATCTTTCCTTTTACTCTCCTAGTGAATTTATATTAGATATTTTTTTGTTTGGGTTCAGTCAAGGTAGATCCAAAAAATACAATTTCAAAATGTGTATTTTTTTTATTTTTTGCCAACGTTTTCGCTTTCACTGTAAGGCAAAACGTTGACAGATAATTAAAAAATACACATTTTTTAAATAGTATTTTTTGGATCTACCTTGACCGAACCCAAACAAAAAAACATCTAATAATAATATCTACAGTCAAAAAACTCCATTTGAACTTGGTCAACGGTCCTACTCTCTTTCTTAAATACTTTTAAATATATATATATATNTATATATATTATGATTATATTCTTCACATTTTTGTGCAACTTATAATGTGCTGGTTATCTTAAATACTAACTTACATTTTCTATTTTTTACAGAAATGCGTAACAAAGGCATAGCAGAGAATGACCGACAAAAATTGAATTTCAAATTTATTTTTTCATATATCTATCGAAGACTACCGAATGTAATGGCGATTATTCAATATGATGTACTTCCATGATGTACCACCCCATTCACAATTAGCCAATTTCAACATGAAATTCACGTTCCATTCACGTTTTGCAAAAGGCATCCAAAATAATAAATTTCTTTAATGGGTCCCCAAATGAGTGGGGCTCGTCAAACCCTTGAAATTAATTACATTCAATAGTAACATACCTACAATTTATAGTACCTTACTTGATATACGTTATCGCAATATGTTAAAGAATTTTATATATAAAAAAAATTAGTCTTAAATAATTCATGCAGTTTTACTTAACAATTGCAATAACGAAGGTATTAAAATTTTCAAATTGTTTTCTTTCTAAACTCCCTTCCTCTTCGCCCCCATTCATCAAATAATAATCTCATCCAATTTATTGCAGATGAAATTAATTTAATAACAGAAACTGGTTAGATACGAATCCTGAATTTTTTTTATGAAAATTGGAAAACAATTTTCTTTCAGACTATAACATTATATGTTTGGAAGATTATAAATTTTTATATATTATAAAATTTGTTATGAATGAAAGTTAAGTGATTTGAGTTTAAATTTAATATTGAATTTTCATTTTTTTTCTAAGTCCCACTACAAGGCCGTCGAATCCAATATGCGAGAGAGGCCACAGCGCTTCAGGAGTAATGAAGCTAACCTCCTTGGCGCCTACTTACCCAAGTCCTTCCAAGGATTTATCACTCACCCTTTTTCCGAAGGGTTTAACGACGTTAGGGGCCGCCCTTTAAAAAGTTCTTCATGAAATAAAAGGCTTCGATCCGCCAGCAACGTGGATCCGACTTGACGGCTAGAGGGCTTAAAAGTCCAGCTCTCTTCACGACTAAGAAAGTGAAAGATGATAAAAAAAAAAAAATTAATCAAGGACTTATGGAGATATTTAAAAATTAATTAGTATTAAATGGGAGTAGTAATACTTAATGACTGTGCATCATTGTATGTATATATATATATATATATATATATATATATATATACACATATAGATGGTTAAAAATGTATAGAATTCACGAAGAGTATAAGGAACAAACAATATTTAAATATTCGGAGAAATAAGTCGCTCTTCGTCAGACAAAAAGTACTATTTTGACTCTTAGATGATTTTAGTTGGGGTTCGGTCAAGGTAGATCCAAAAAACACAAATTTAAAAAATGTATTTTTTTTAGTAAAGGATTATCTGCCAACGTTTCGGCTTACATTGCAAGCCGTCTTCAGGGCTATCATGGAGATGAGAGAGGACGTCCTGTCCTTAAGTTCACATTTCCATGACATGGGCTTGCAATGTAAGCCGAAACGTTGGCAGATAATCCTTTACTAAAAAAAAATACATTTTTTAAATTTGTGTTTTTTTTTTATCTACCTTGACCGAAACCCAACTAAAATCATCTAAGAATAATTTCAATGACTCTCCTTTTGTACTATTTTGACTGTTTTTTTTTTTTGTTTTTTTAATGTTCAACGTCTATGATTTCTATATATTCGTTAATCTACCTGTACATTTATATTGATATTCATTGCGGTTGAATGAGTTTCTTTTGGCACATATATAGAAGAAGAAGAGAAGAAGATGAAAATAAAATTTATTCTGGGACTAACTTAGTCCCCTTGAATAACATAGGTGAATTTTACATAAGTCGTTTTCTGGTTCAAAAATATACATTATTATAAATAAATAAAAATAATTNTAAATAAAATGTAAAAAAAAAAACAACATTTCCTGGAGGCTGATGACTTAATAATTTATAACCATGGCTAGGGAAAGAGAAAGAAAAAAGGAAAAAAAAAAAACAGTAACCTTCTAACAGGTTTAGGAAAAAAAAATGCAATGAAATGTACCATTTAAAGAAAACACCAAATCACACTTTACTCACACTAATTCCATTATTTTACATAAATAGCACAAGCGCATAAAATTCATTTAATCATTAATAATCAAAAATCATACTTAGGAAGATTCAGTTTGGATGGAAAGAAGATGTTGAAAAAGGAGGGACTTGAAAATGGAAAGAGACTTGGAAAACATGTTGAAAAAAAAACTTGAAGAAAAAATGATAAATCTTATATAAAATTAACGTGAGATTAAATACCACAACTAAAATCAGTATTTAAAATTTATTTTTATTTTTGTGTTCTAGCCTCCAAGGATCCAGAGAATTCCTGTAACTTCCAGCCTTTAATTACGTTTGAAATAACCAATCAGCCAGAACGGTGTACTAACCATAAACCTTCTTATGTGTGCTATGGTTCACCAATGAACTCATCTTATCTTGTATTTGTCTTAGGTCCTTTATGACCTTAAACAGAACTGGTATATGAGTATGTATATGTTATACCTTTTGCCCTTAGACGTATTCTTTCAAGTTGATCGCAACTTGATCGTCAGTGGGTCAGCTGGCTCCAGATATCCCGGTTTTACATAATACGAAGAGCACTTGTAATTTTATATCTGACTCGTGATACGGACCCTTGCACCTGGTTACCCAAAAGGAACGAGACCATTCCTCGACAGTAAAACGATGAAAGGACTGATAGAACACACATGTACACGAAGGCGATCAGATGGGAGTGGAGAAGGCCCATTCGAAGGAGGGGTGGTGAAATATAGCAGGATAAGGCCCGCCAAGTGAGATCTATGCTCTTCACATGGTCCTTCCTACGTGATCACTCCACGTGATCCCTTTCGCTTCCTACCGAGGCTTCTTAGTGCTTCCTGATCCTCCTATAGTTGTCAGGAAATAACCATTTTATTTCATTACTGTGCACCATCAAAAGGTTATTTAAGCAACAAATGATTGTTAGAAATGACTTATATTAATGAAGACCCTTGTCATGAAAGAGCTCAGCCTTCAAGGAGAGATATATTCTTAAGTGTTAGGTTTGGAGCCATAATTTAAAATTATAATCTTCTTCCTCCGGAACATTTAGAAAATGAATTAAACTGATGTGTATTGTCTAAGCAGAATTATATATTATCTGGGATTTCAGAAATCAGTCACGCTTATCAGGCGATGGAGTCAAAGTGGGAAAAGTGTTATAAAAGTATTTATACCCTACCTACGGTGTGGTTTCTAGTTAGGTCTGGGCGATCCAAGGAGCCTACCGCTGGGTTAGTGCAGTGTTACAAACAGATACGCAGCAATGAAAAAAAAATTAACTAAGTTCAAATGGAGAGTTTTTGACCGAAGAGATTACTAGGGAATCTATTGGAATTCGGTTGATCCAAAAAAAAAATTACTAAAAAAGAGTTAATAAATATTAATTTAGTTGTGGTATATTATCCCATGTAAATTTTTAAACAATTGATGCGTGGGAATAGAATAAAAAATCTGTCTATCCCAGCCAGGACTCGAACCTGGATCTTTTGCTTTCCGGGCCAGTATGCTACTACTTGCACCACGAGCGAGATAACTTATTAAATTCCCAACACACTTGCGAGAGCCTAACCAGACGAATATATCATCTTATACTAGAAGGTTCTGACATTGTTGTTTTTAATTGACATTGATTATTTAAAAATTTACAGGAGATAAAACACCAAAACTAAATTAATATTTATAAATGAAAATAAAAAGTAAATAACGAGAGTCGATAAATAGCGAAACAATGTCAGCTCCTTCGAGCATAAGACGACGTATTCGTATTTCTCGTAGGTTAGACTCTCGCTAGTGTGTTGGGAATTTAATAAGTTATCTAGCTCGTCCTGGTAATGCAAGTGTTAGCATACTGGCCCGAAAAGCAGGAGATCCAGGTTCGAGTCCTGGTTGGGACAGATAGATTTTTTATTCTATTCCCTCGCATTAATTGTCTAAAAAGAGTATTTCTTATTATCTGACGACATTTCGGCTTACAATATTACCCATCTTCAAAGCTACCATGAAGCCAGAGAGGCCTTGTTGTTGCCTGGATCAAATGTTCATGACTGAACATCATCTTAACAAGTAAATGTTGAACCTATGACTAATGGTTCATAAAAGCACTTGACCAAGTTCCTTAGTGATTATTTGCCTGGTAATATTGTAAAGTTATTTATAACCAAGATGTGACTATAAAAAAAAAATGATAAGAAATTGAGTGAGAGAAAAAAAATTTCTTTGGTGTATTGGTGCATCATTTTCACCAGTTTAAATATATATATTATCTTATGAAGGTTAATTCACTCTAAGCCTAGCCGAACCCCATAAAGTTATACGGGTTTGATATCATCTATTAAATTAAAGTAAAAAGAAGCCACCTTCGACAACCCCCGCACCCCTCAGGTGAAAGTCCAAGTGCCAATGGGCACCAATCGCCTGTAAAGCTTCTGTTGGAGGGGATAAAACGCCCTTTAAGTGGGTGCATAAAAGGAATCCAGTATACAAATACCCCCCCTGATCCGAGCTTGTAAAACAGTATACACCGAGACACCCCTCTATTTTATTTACGGCCAGCCGACTCCACGTTTTACTGCCACTTACCACTCATGTCTCACCTTACATACGTTCTCCTTCAATTTCAAAAAGGGCTTTTTTATTATTTATTATTCTTTAAGTATTCCTTCTTGTAATGTTCCTTTTCACAAGTAAATAAATGTTTTTAATTAAAAGCTTGTTTAATTTGTCCAAGATGATTTATTAGAAAATTTGAATTAGAAAGAATAAGAGATTTACTTAATAAATATCTGAGCAATATTGAAAGATTGTACATTTATTGTTGATTATTTATTGTTTTAGAGAGAAACAACAATAATTCAATGACAACTGTGCTAAAGATAAGGTATGGCAGTTTGTTTGTTCAATTATGGAATTTAAATGCACTTAAGATTCCAGAACTGAAATTGAATGATCAGCTAAATTTCACAGGTTGAAACTAGTGTGAAACGTGTTATTACAGTGAAAACTTCTAGAAAATATATGTGTATTCAGAATCATGCAAAGAGTTTTGCTCGTTTAATGAAGGGGAGTTAAAAAAACAAAAAACAACAACACAGTTTTATAAAATAAAAGAATCCAAAGGACTGTTATCTGTTATCATAACTGATTATGATTTAGTTGTCTTAGAGCATGAGACTCTCTCCCCCCCATCACCCACATTGTTCTGAAGTAGGGCTGAAATTTAGGCCACCGCGTCGGTAATCAAAAAATTTTTGGTTTAAAAATTATTTTTTGTTTTTCAAATTCCAAGCCCTAATTTCATTCCAATATTACATATATATATATATAAANTAGAGCCGATCATAAATGGCGGATATGCACCCTTAAATATAAAAATTTTCTAAAATCTCGAATTCAAATTTTTTTTTTTAAAGTATAGAGGAACATATTTATAATTGAATAATTTTTGAGACAGCCTTTCTAAATATTAGTAAAAATTTTTATTTTTTATCAAATATATATTATGTGCATTTCCTAAATTTGATATAAAACGAACATAGATAATATATTTTAGACGTTATGAATGCATATTTTCAAAGTCAAAATTAATTTTCAAATTTTTAATAATAATAATCAATGATTATTCATTATGCTTAAATCCGATTACGATTGATCATGAAGCATTTGACTATAATTGGAACCGTTCTAATAATTGTAATAATCTTTTCTTTTTTTTTCCTTCAAGTGTTAGCCTCCCTATCAACCACTTCAGGTCATGGAAGAAGGGGCTATCTCCAGGTTGCTACCCCATTCTAAACATCCATATATCTGGACTACCTTTTATTGATTGATACAATTTTTTATATTAAAAAANTGACCTTGTTACGACATTTAGTTTTACGCAATGCTTGAAGTGTAGAATTGAAAACAAAAGGTTTACCTGAAATTTGATACTTGATTAAGAAATTTACTGCAGTTCTAATGACTAATTTATTTAATTATTATTATCGTATCGTATGATGGTGCGTAGCTTACAATGATTATTCTAATATATATATTTCCATAAACCAGTAAAATTCGCTCACTAAGAATAATATTTTTTATTTGCCATTTTAAATATTCGCCATCTTCTAGGACTTATTAGAAAACAAATTTTGAGGAGTCCATTTCATGTATTTGTATCTCTGTATCAGGAGTTCTCAAATGTTCAAAATAGGCAAAACGTTTATCCTCCCCCTTAAATTATTCTAATGGCTCTAATTCATTTTCTGTGTTGGCTAGCATATTTGGAGAGACTTACAGGAAACCATATTTGTGTTTGCACCATCCCTCCATCCAACCTCCCTTGTAAAGCAACACTTCCATCTAGTGAGTGCACTAAGGGCTCTCAACCCCCACAAAAAAACCGACATTTCCCTTCTATTTGTCACGCCACTCAACAAATATGGAAATTAGATAGATCTCCATTGCAACATAGACAGAGAGAATACGAGTTAAGCACTTTGGAAATATATTATTTTACCATAGGATCGCTGACGAACTCGTGTGTGAGGAGTCCCTCACTTTCTTACAGTTGCATCGAGTACAAACGTCTATGCAGGTACCATATTGTTACACCATGTTTTATCTTCACGTACCCATTTCCCTGGGTTATATTTTTTTATTTATTAAATTTTTTTTTAAATCTATGAAAATAAAACTTCCCTTCGACTCTCTTTGGGTTTGGCTCTTTGGGTCTTGAGCACTCGCTCACTCTCCAGATATCCTCCCTACGTTTCGTTCCCTGTTGCTTTGCCTCTACCGCCTTCCCGTACCTTCCTTCCAGTCCTCTCTCCCCGTGTTCTTGCATTATCGCACAGCTGTATCGCCACACCACGGCTGATTGTAAGTGCCCCCTCCCCACAATTATGGAAATGGAGGCTGTAACAGTGGAGGAATGGAGTAAGCGCCTCTCTCTACACTTTCTCTATCTGTTCGTGAGTGCTATTAGGCTTGTAAAATATGGGCCACTGTAAGGGTGTTCCCCAAATTACAACACCGGGAACTTATAATATTTGAGACATAAATACAATTTTAGACGGTGATATTTAAAATAATTCTTTGTTTTACTTTTTAAAAGCTTAAAGTTGATTTGATAAAAGCTTCTAGGATCGAAGAACGGAATTACGTTTTATCACAGTAAAATTATTTTTCCAAATAAAAATAGGTGTGAATCAGATTTTTCTCTTTGCCTAATACATTTTTCGATGTATTGAAGAAATACTAAAAAGTAAATAATCTAAAAGGTTATTTTCACTACCAATGAATATAAAACTATAATTTCTATCGTTTCTGCAAACCAACTTCTGTTGGCGAGCGCTTTCGGACATTGTCCATCCTCATGGCCGAATACATGTGTTCACTGTCACTGTCTGTATTCAACTGATTTGCAGAAACCGATGAAGACAGATAATAGAAAATACTAAAAGGTCATTCAAATACATTTGTAGTACAATGTATATTTGTGGGTATAAATGATTAAACAAAATTATTCTATTGATAAATAAACATGATAATTTTCCATGATGTGGTACAAGATAGACTGGTCGATATTGCACAATGAACTCTTATTTGGAATAAAATATAGTAAAAATGCACATTAGTCGACAAGAGGAAAATACTTTACTTCAGATATAATCATTTTGATAAATATAAATTATACAAATATATTTATTTATATATATATATATATATGTGTGTGTGTGTGTGTGTGTGTGTGTGTGTGTGTGTATAACAAAATAATATATACTTTTTTCCGAAATGCTATTTACATAGTATACCCAAACATTCTCCTTTTTAATGCCCAGTAAAGTGAGCAGTACTCACTCATTACACTATTCAAAAAACTGTATTCCACAAAGTGGTTGAATTAATTTATCTTTGCTGCGATTGGAGTTGTAGTGAATACATTAAGCAAAGATTTTATTTTCTTATTTCAANTAAATGGTTTGTAAAATATTTATAATGTATATTTCGTGCGTGTAATGCATTCTTACTTGTTAATTTTTGACTTAATTTAAGGTGTAATGAATCATAAGATATAAAACTTACACACGCACGCGCGCGCACACAACACACACACACACACACACACACACACACACATATATAGGAACAAGTGCAAAAATGTGCTTAAAGAACACACGTAAAGAAATATGGGAAAATTATATAAAATATTTCAAATTTTCGGAGAGACTGTTCTCTGTTCACTTCTTTTTGACTAATGGCGAGAAATTTTCCCAAAAATTAGAAAAAAACTGTATCTAATTTTTATTTGTGTACAAATTTCTCAAATCCTTCAAATCGCGGTTGCGAGTATTTCGAATTCTTTAATATATTAGCAGTATTACATATAAGACACACTAGGAGATCTGAGTGAACCATAGCCATCTCTTATGGGTATTTATATGCCTTTGGACACAAATTTGGATACACGATTGGAGAGTTTTTCCATAAGAGTTTTTTTTTTCGCGTACCTTGGAGTATCATACTTACATATAATTTAGAACGGAACCAATTTATTCTACTCAATAAGTAAAACGATATTGGTATAATAGTGTCAGTCGGTATTGAAAATGTTTGTTTAATAACGATATTTAGAATATGTGAAGTTCAACTGCTTTTTAAAGCTGAGTAATTGAACTAACTTGAATATCTTGAATATAATTTTTTTAAATAAATAGACAGATAATGTTCTAAATGAACCAAAATTACTACATCAGTACAGTTATGTTCTGTTAACTTGATGTCGATGCGAATTTAAGGCAAATTGACTTCAGATATTATATCTACGTAATATGACAGCATTGACTAAAACTGTAGATCTAGGATGAGGAGGTCGATGTCGGAGGCTGATTGGCTACAGTCTCCAAGGATCACGGTGGCAGGTTGTGCAGACAGGAGTCGTGTGCACCTCGGGGCAATGCCGTTCTCCTGATCAAATAAACCCCTTCCGTGTGTGTGTGCGTGTGTAGGGTGTAGGGGCAGCTGTCCCAGGGATTTTCCAGCCCAATCAACAGAGACCCTCCCCCTCGAGCACCGGTCTTCTTGTTAGACTCCGAGTTCCGACGACACTGGAAGCGGAGACTGCAGAGACGAAAGGAACACGCAATTCTTCATCAGGGGCGTTCGTGCGAGCTTAGCGATAAACGTGTGAAAATCACCAAATATACCCTTTGCCTGTAGGGTAAGTCCATATTCACAAGTCATGAGCAGCTCATAGAATAAGAAAATTTTAAGTGTCGGTCTTCTACTTTATTTTTACCGCAAAAATAACAATAAAATTCAAATGGAGAGTTTTTGATCGTAGAGAATATTCGATGGGGTCTCCAACAAATATTCTTTACTAAGAATAGAACGTTTCGAAAATTGATTAGTGAAGTGCTAATAGACATGATAATTTTACAGAGAAATTATACTTTAATCTGAGAGATAACAATTTTAAATGTGAATACTGTAAATAATGTATATAATTAGAACTAGATGAATTAAATTAATCTTTAATTGCTGTTTGAGTAGCAATTTTAGTTCATTATATTTATTATTATAGTTTATTGTTATTGAATGATATTTATTAATATTACTTATCTGGAAATGTTGAGATAACTAAAAAAATAAAATAGGTGAAAATCGAATTATCAAGTAATATTGTTAATTGTACATAACTCACTTGTTGTTATGTGCGTATTATATAAGTATAATTATCATTCATCAGAATTTTGGCCACTTTTTATGAACTCTGACAGATAATTTAAACATTGTCAAAATTTCTGTTGTTAATTGTATTAGTTAAAGTAATTTACATGTTAAATACGAATAAGGATTATTACATATCTATCTATGTTGTAGATAATCATATTTTTTTAAAGACTATACTTATTTAATAGTTTAAGGGAAAAACTATTAAATAAGTATATATATATATTAAGAATTTAAAAAAAAATATGCCATAAGAGTACTCTCAATAGCTACAAACTTGGACATTCGTGAAAATACAGAAAGTATATGTGATGGCGGAAATAGTTTATAATTAAGTACAATAAGCTAAAAGCTAAATTCAGACAAATAAGTCGATATAACAAAAAATTATGAGGTCATGAAATTAAATATTATGAAACTTAATTTATGGAAGAAATTGAACTTGATCGAATTACTAAAAGTGTTCCAGGCCGAAGGAGTGTTGGGGTTGGGAATAGCTTGATTCACGGTGGCCGAGTCACCAAGAGATATTGCGAGCAATAATGATACACTCAATCATTCGCTAATATCTTTCGAGAGCCTGCCTCGTAAATCCTGGCGATAAGCTGAGAATTTCATGTACCGAAAAAGATGGCTTACTACCACTTTCCCCCCACTCAATCCTAAATAATTACTTTCAAGTTGGGAGTTATAATAACCCTGGGCCCTTCCACCAAGGAACAAATTATTCTACAGCGCTGGTATTTTTTCCCTTTTTAACAAAAAAAGATCATAATTCAGTTGTATTCAGTCAAAAGATTGTGAAAGTAATTTTTAGTTTTCATAATATGGCAAGGTAATAAAGATAATATTGGTGTACGGTAAGTACCACACAGGATGACTAAGGAAGGTGATAGCTGTGAATTGCAAATTAAATCGTAATAAATCCTGATATATTTATAAGGGTGAGTGGAAGAGAAGATTGGAATGATTGTTATGATGAGTGTAAGAGGAGGGGTTTGAAACAAAAGAAAAAAAATTGATAGCAATGGAAATTAAAAAAAAAAAAAAAAGAGCATTATATTTATTAGTTATTAGATAGAAGGTATTGGAGTTCTGAAAGATTATTATTGAGAAGGCTTGGCGAGAGTTGATAAGAAAATGATAAATTTCGTGTAATGTATAAGACGGAGTCAGTTAAGTATGAGATTGACAGGCTAAAAACTACGGAATGGGAAAACATGCGAATGGGAGACTTAAGATAGCAGTTACGGAAGAGGAAGAGAGGGAAGAAGAAAGGTAGACCATAAAAAGTCAGGGTGAAATATATTGGATGGAAAATAGATGACTGGGGTAGAAAAAGTAAAGGAAAATTCAGAATTATTAGACTAGACAGATACAGAACTATCAAGAAGAATGTACAAAAAAGTAAATAAATAAAAATAATAATCGATTGTTGGAGCGTAATGGAGAATGGACGAGAGAATATTATTAAATTTGGGAAATAGTGATGATTTCGAGAGTCGGAAGGCTGTAATTTTAAGATAAAAAAAAAACAAACTTGATAGTTTTGCTTCATTCTTTAAACCTTCAAAGGAATAATTTTTTAATAAAATGACATGAGAAGGGGGGTTTAGAAGGAGAACAAACTTAATATCATCGTTATTATTGAGGGTAATTAATGTGTTAATCAAAATATTAATATTAATGTTATTAATATAGAACTTAATCGAGATTTAATTCCATATTTAACATTTTTGTTTGATAATATTTTATATAAAAAAAACAAAAACAAACCGCTTGTATGAACGAATTGGACAGATTGGAAGCCACTGTCCAATTCGATCCTTCTGTCCAATTCGATTCTTCTGTCTAGATATAATAAATTTACTTCATTTTTTTTTTAGTATTAAATTAAATATAATCTTAAATTAAAAACCTTTGTTTAATACCAAAATCAGTTATTGACACATGTCCATTTTTCATGACACATGAGAAATATATAAAGTTGTTTGCACAGAACCATGTATGTTTACAATAAGGTGACTAGATGTAAACAGCCCCTTCCACTATGAAGTGGTTGAGTGGGAGATATAAAATATTTAAAAAAAAATGCCTTTTCTAGATATAATTTCTGAAGAACCATCATTAAATTTTGTAATTTGTTGCAAAACATTATTTTGAGTAGACAGATTATTCATAAAAAAGGCAAAGTTTATTATCATACAGTAAGGGTATAAAAATAACCTGCGAATCCGAATTTAGGGGTTGTTCTCGGTATAAATTGCGATCCCCACAGCCCGGCTCTAATTCCACCAGTATATTCTCACTAACCCTCTGTTAGTGAACAACAGAAAGCAGGCTGCTCCCTCTACAATACAGCTTCCAAAAAGCCCCAAATAAACTACATTCAAAGTGAACGGGGTAAAAATCATGCTCATTCCCATAAAGCATTCTACTATTTCTTTGCTAATTTAAAAACAAAATTATTATTTTTTAATTGAAAAAAGTTGTGAGACACTCATTTCCCTGGATAAAACTGAATTTCAGGTAATAAAGATTTTATGGTTAAAACAGAACGTAAGACAAAAATAAATCTATGGTTTTTACCTAAAAAAATTATTTAATCTAAAATAAGTGATATATATCACAATTCTCAATAAAATAAAATAAATATTTCTTCTAAAAATTAAATATAAATNAGAGAGAGAGAGAGAGAGAGGGAGAGAGAGAGAGAGAGAGAGAGAGAGAGAGAGAGAGAGAGAGAGAGAGACTTCCACTCAACAGTGACTAAATCATGACTAAGAAGGTCTTTAAACAAATGAAACATTAATAATAAATAAGAATAAAGCCTGATAGTTTATCCACCTTATGAATGATCATAAAACAAAAAAAGGGAACTAAAGATACAGATATTTTTTTCTCAAACTGTTAAAGTAATTTTAGGTTTACTCATAAATAAAGTTTTTCAAATCCTACTGTTCTCCTCTTATATTATCTATTTTCAAATAAAAATAAATTAGTAATTGCTAATTTATTACTTTCATTCCAAAATCCTAATCTCTCAATAGAATGAAACCCGTGGTTTCAGGTAAACAAAACTAAACGAATCTACAAAACATTCACTTATATATAAGTGGGTGTCTGTATAATATATAAATACATGAGTTTAAATACATTCACATCGTTGAATTTCAGAATTATTTACAAAGAACCCTAATAAAGAAGCGACATTATTCACATTAATTGTAATTTTTGAACATTAGTTAATTGTTAATATGGTTTAAATTTCTTTTAAATACATTTACACAGAGACACACATATACCTATCATATATCGTTAAATAAACATAATTATTTTGAATTTTGCTTCATCGTAACTCGCAACTTATATGCCCACTTCTTATTACAAAACAACATTATTATTGATCATGTATTTTTCCGCATTACATGCCTGTAATTAATTGCATTGACTTGTCCCAGCTCATTAGAACAACTCAGACACACACATTCACTAATATAAACCTGCATAGAATCTACCATTTGCAGTCACATATATGTACACAGACGTTTGATTTCATTAGCATATAACCAGTGATTTCAGTGGTACAGTTCATTGAATTCAAGAATTTAATGATTCCTGCAGAATTTCTGCTTTCATATATCTTATAACGATAATCACTTAAAATATTAATTTTGGAAGTGTATATTTAAATTTAACATTGATAGGTCATAAATATATGTTTATTATCACTGAAATATCATAAAATAAATGAAATATGAAGCAGTGGCTTTTGAACTTTATTTGCATCGAATGGTCAGTTGATTCTATCTATTTATAATGTCAATCATTTGTCTTATAAGGATTCGACAAATTCGAAGAAATTTGGTTTTGGGGTTTGAATAAATAAAAACTAATGGCTAAAAATATGATTGCCAACGTTTCGGTCTAAATTTCAGGCCTTCTTTAGGGCAATAGGGGTGATGGAGGGAGAGAGTCTCCTGCTTTAGGGTAACTAAATTATGACTGAAATTAGTCACGAATTATATACATTTTTTCATTAGCTATCAAGAAATTAAAATATGTCATTGATACTCCAGTGATTTCCGGTGCATGACGCTAAAAAGAAGTACTGAGCACCAATTTTATTGTGTCAAAAAAGTAAAATAAAATGATCTGCTTAATGACAAAGGCTGTTTGTCATGATAACAAAGAATATGAGAATAAGTAAAAAAAATTTTAAACTCTCTATCTATGGTTTTTTAATAAAATTTAAATTTTTTCAGGTAATTGAGTTTAAAAGGTTTATACTATTTAAAAAAATATCAACGATATGAAGGTTTAGGAGAAACAATTTAAAAATCTCAGCGAAAAAAAAAATGTATTTCCAAAGTAAATATAATGCAATAATAAAGTTAAAAGAAATTGTTTCTCTGTGAGTTCACTTTAGTCAAATTTATAAACATTCCATAGTTTTTCAAGTTGTTTTAATAATTACTTTTTCTCTTCTTCCAACCTCTCATTATAATAAAAAATACATAAACATTTCTCCCTTTTTAAGGAAAGTTTTTAAAAGCATTCCTCCTTCTCTAATTTATTATACATACGCCTACTTTAAATATGAAAAAGTAAAAAAAAAGAAGGGTTTGGAGTTCGTAAGAAACTTGCAGGAATCTTAGGATGATTTCAATGACTCGTACAAAGGTTTTTAATAATGAAATACCCGTCCAGAAAAGACGAAACAGATTCCTCGAGTCGAAATTGCTTTAATAACTTAAATAACATGATAATCCTGCCAGATCAAGATGTATTTCGCCTTGTATTTTATTTTTAAAAGTGGAAATAAGATATAAAGGCTCTGCTTATCTATACATAGCCATCACACATCATCGAATTATAGATGAGGGTAGAATATGTACAATAATCCATAAATTGTACATAATTCACGTTAGATAATCTAACAACAGACCTCCAAGATGCAACATAAATTTATTCCTTCTGTAAAAATGTTATACACCATAAAATAATTAAATTTGATATAAACGCTAAACTTTTATGTCAATTTACAATATATCATTGATCATGATTCGTTTTTTTTCGATTGAAATCTCTTGATGTTATAAAATTAATTATAATTCAACTATTCTATTGTGATAAATAATTCAGGTAAATAATTTAAAATCTTTGAAGTTATTTTAAAAATGGTAATTTTGGAAGAATCGAGCAACCCCACTAGATAAAAATTTATCTTCCTTAGAATTTAATCGTATAGCTTTTGTTGAGGAGTGGTTTGTCAGGGACGCGGTCTTGGGAGCTTAAGAATTAAAAACTGATTTGAAACCAAAAAAGGTTTTTTTAAATTTTTTATTTTTTCCTAAATTCATCAGGGCAAATATGGTGATGGGGAGGGGAGAGAGAGAGAGAGAGAGAGTGAGAAAAAGAGAGAGAAAGAAAGAGAAAGACTTCCACTCAACAGTGACTAAATCATGACTAAGTGTCATGGTATTTTGAATTCTAGATATCATTCGTGATGTTCTCAGCCTCTAATTAACTGTCGTAGAGGTAAAAGGGGATGTAAAATAAGGCAAAATGCAAATTTACAATCTGTGACTTTGAAATAAGTGCTTTAAATTTTAAAATTTTCTCATTTTTAGTATTCCACTTCCTGCCAGGACAATGAATTCTCAAGATAGAAGAAATTAATTTCTTTTTTTATTCTCTTGTACTTAAGTTTTTAAACTTAGAACTTGAATGTAAACATACACCACACAGTAAACTATTTTTTTTTCCGTAGGTGCTTTAGAATGATTGAATTCAGTTTGTAGATAATTGGAAGATGACATGAACTACCCACCTTCTAGAAATCCTCTTGAAGCATTACTATGTTTTGCTTTGCTAAGCGCTTGTGAGCTGAAAGGCGATCGGGAGTCTCGGAGAATGCAGCTCGGCCAGCCAGCTCCACTCCCGCGGGAGACATGTTTACGAGGCCAGGAGCGAAGGTTCCTAAATGTGGAAGACGGGGATCGTCAGTCATACTCGAGTCCAGGTCGTCTGTGTTGTTCCCCCGCCACGCGTATCCAACACAAACACGCCGCTGAAATAACCAAGACCTGGAGGGAGACTGTCTTGTCCCTTGATGCATTGCCGTCCGAGACGGGCTCATCCTTCATCCCTGCTCGCGCAGACGGCATATTTTAGGTCGTATCCACCGTATTTATTATTATTTTAGCTGCTCCTGCCTCCTCCTGTCCCACTTTTCAACCTCCTTCTGCCTCAGTCAGTCCTACACTGTTACTTACCTTCTAACAGTCCGTTTATAGGTTGTAAAGTTTGGCACTGTGGTCGACTACTAAGTCTGGCGCTGCGGGTTGTCAGTCTCGCCCCATGCAATCTTTTATAGGGACATAAGAGATCTCACAGTGATATTAGTTAGAATAGGATGGCTGCTTGCAGATAGCCCTTCTCTATTCAGTGTGGTTGATTGGAAAGTATTTATTGAGCATCAGAAAAGTCAAGTATTTTTTTTACCTTCAATCGATATGCTGGGTGAAACCAAAGCAAAAGATTTTTTAAAACAATTTTTAGTGCAAGAGAACAGAATAAAAATCTAACTGCCCCTGCCAGGCCTCGAACCTGGATCTCCTGCTTTCCTGGCCAGTGCGTTTTCATTTACGCTACCGAGACAAGTCTGATATTCTGTTCTCTTGCACTCAAAATTGTTAAAATTTACATGAGAAAATTAATATTTACAAAGCAAAAATTTACCATTAAACTATGATAGAATATAAATGTTTCAAAATTATATTTTCCTTCAATTATATTTTTTTTAAAATTTTTTTATTACTAATTAAAATATAAGATATCACGATTTTAGAAAAATTTTATGTTATATTATTATGCATTTTCATCATATGACGGGTTTTGCATTTGATATCTTCTTTTACTATTATTGTGACTTCAATTTCACTATATTTATAAATTTAGGTATTTTAATTACTCTTCCTATTAACCCCCTCTCAGCTGATTCGAGCTACTGATGAACTTAACAAACGGTTTGTAATTTTTAAAATATTAAGACTAAATACGATAATTAAGCATATTTTTGCAAAACGTTGAATGAATTCATTACTTCATGAAATCGGGGGAAGGCAAATCAATATAAAAAACTTATTATCTACAATACCATTTGTATTACGACAAAATGTATAGACCAAAATAGGTGCGAAATAATTATAACGTTTAAATTTATTAAAATTAAAAAAAAAAATGCATTTAAAGAAAAATATTTATGATTGTACTTTAATTACGAATGTTTGTTTCGTTATTTACGTACTGAAAACTTATGGTGTAAAATATAATTTTCTAACGTTTACTTATGGAAAACGCATATTAAAAAAGAATTTATCCGAATTACCTTTTACACTCATTGTAATCAGCGGCTTTGAAATTAGTTTATCTAATTTCCTCTTATTTAAATACTTCTTAGAGGATATATAAAAGAAAAATAATAAAAATGGCGGACGCTATTGATTCTCGCCAAAAATTCTTACCTCTAAGTCTACCTTTTTGGATCAAGATGGCAGCAGTCAGGGTTTCCTCCCAAACCTCTATGTCCACTCATCGTTGGTGACGTTGTATGACAGAGGATTGAATTTCTTATCTCATCGCATGTGAAGTCATAAGATCGACCTATCTCTCAGTGGGGTCTCAGAGATCCAAGCGAATTTCTTATCTTAACGCTTGTGACGTCATACGAGCGACCTACTCCTTAGGTTGTTCGAAAGAGCTTTTTGGGTCAATTTCCTACTTCATCACTGGTGATGTAATAGGAGCAAATTTTCCACAGGTGAGTGATTCCATAGATATTATAGCTAT
>KZ809401.1:106614-120841 GCA_000696205.2 Oncopeltus fasciatus
ACCTTAATTTCAGAGGTTATATATATATATATGGCGTCACAAACAAGCGTTGATATGGGATATTCGCTGAAATCTCTGGGACCCCACTGAGTGGTAGGTCGCTCCTGTGAACTCACATGCGATGAGGTAGGAATTTTGGTTCTCTATCTCATCTCTCCGACGTCCACAAACGCAAACATAGTTGTAAATAAAAAAGAGTATTAATGTTATTGTAATTTATTTTTGACCTTTCTCATTCCATCAAGGAGATTATAATTTTGCTTAACAGCTCCATGTGTAAGTGGAACCCTCACAAAAACTTCTTATTTCGAGAGATTAATTATGACCTATCTTGTTGATGAACAACACGAATCTATCATTATTTAATGCAACTGGTAAAATGCTAATTGAGAGATAATTATATAAATGATGAGAGATGATTCGATTGGATGATAAATGTGCGGAGGAAAATGAACATGGTAACGATTACTTAAAGAATGTAAGAGGAAATTATGAAGTGAGTTTTCTACCCACTCTGTTTTCGTTAATGATTCATTCAATAAGAGAGAGCGAGAGAGACAGGGAGAGAGAGATTTGATGAGTGCCAGGAGTGGTTTCAGTGACAGCTCCTCATCGTCAGGACCATAAATCACGATTAAAAATGGAGCGGTGCCGCCGGTGGTGAGGGCGGGAGTGTCGCTGAAGGAGAGACAAACGACGGGAGCACGCGGCGGCTGGTTTGAGTGATGCGCTGGCGACCTCTTTGTCCCGTCTCGGCCTTCCCTTGTTTCTGGTGGTGGACTCATTAATATAACCTCCTTGGTGGGGACAGGACCGCCATGTTTAATTGTGACGATATCTGGGCGCGACAGTCCATTGTAAACGCTCTTAAACTGATAACTTGGTTAACTATTTCTGCAGGGTTGGGAAGGTATTCTACGTTGTTTTGGATTTGATATATTCTTGTGTGATCATTGGGTATTCCTCTACTTCTATATTCTACATGAGATTGGCCCTCCTTTGTTAATAACAAGATCATTGGGGTCACCAGAATTTTCTCACTTGGTAAAAGAAATATGAAGGACTTCCCTTACTTGTAGGATAAAAATGGACTCTCTCGTTTTTTGTCATTCGGAGTAAACTTCTAGTCGGTCCTTTGCAGTTAACTTCTTTAAAGATGTATTCTGAGTTGGAAGGATATTCTATTTTTCTTTATTTTTCATATATTCTTACAGGATCGTAAGTTGGGTATTTCTCTACCAGCATATTTTATATAAACTTGACCTTCTTTGATATACAGGATCACTTAAATCATAGAACTCACACTTCCCTTGTTATTTAGGGTAGACTTAATTCCATAGTAGCCAGTATTTAGCGTGAGAATCATAAATATATATCCTGAGTTGAGTGGATAGAGTCATTTACATTTAGCAATTCAGATCTTGCTAATAGACTTTTTTTCGGTTTAGACATCTTTCATTATTTCTTTGCCCTTATTAATAATTAAAGTACTTATTATGTTCACATTTTTATGATTAATACCACCATATGGAATGACAGATAAAACTGTGCATGGGAGTTTATTATTACGAATATATTCATTACAAGTCTGGTAGTCCAATTATCCGAGGTCGTGTACTCTACAATTTCCGCGGTTGCTAAAATATTTTCATTATGTAGAACCTTATGTAAGAGAGAATGTACTCAGATGTTCTTTTTTGTTTTAGTTATTTATAATGATATAAAGGTCATCTTCTTTTATGACATTTTCAGCCTTAATGCCACCAAGAACTTTTTCCATTGCTAATAAAACTGTAATAAAGTAGAATCTTCTTCAAGACATAGTCTACATATTAGCCTCTTTCATTACTTGCAGTAGAAGAATTTAGGTCTTTTTTTTTTTTTTTTTTAGATTGGTTCACCGAAAAAAGTATTTTTAAGTTAAGCTTGTTTGTTGCTAAAAAAAAAGTGGCTTGGGGTAGTATTCTCTCAATCACCAAATACACAGGTGCTCGGCTTTTAATTGTTATTTAAAATAGATGTCTTATAGTCACCTTTTTATCAATAGGTAAGTATGTATGGTTTTATTATATAATTATTATATCCACTTGAATTTCTTCAGCTTCTAAAAGTTTTACACAGGAATAGACCTCTCATAATTTAAAAATTTCATTTTATTTCCTATATTGCATATTCTATTTTGCGATTTGGAGTAGATACCAAATGGCCAAAGATGCCATAATAATGGAATTTTTTGCACGAACTGGACCGCCATGTTTACTTAAAATATCTGTGCATGTACTCATATGGCATATGATGGAGAAATAATTGACTGAGTCGGGAGAATATTTTAAATACTATTGCATATGAAGTCAAATCTCAAAAAATATGGTGTGCTGCAATAATTATTTAGTCAATGAGAAACCTATGGTAGACACTTCCTTGGCTAGTTGGATCTTCTTCCTTTGCATTCCCTTGTATTCGAAGTACAATTCATTTAGTCATTTTTCAATTATCTCGCTCAATAATGTATTTCTGTGGTTTCACAATCATTTCCATATTTACAAAATGTAGTCGTTCTTCAAATTCAAGCATACTTCGACTCGCGTTCCACGGTCTTTCGGATCAGTCTCACTTGCATAGACAACAAGACACCAAAGATTGACGCAATATTTTCGGGAAAGGTTGGCCTACATCTGGGCTCGAACCCGTTTATTTGTCACGAGTTAAACTCTT
This sequence comes from Oncopeltus fasciatus, assembly GCA_000696205.2. Classification (NCBI taxonomy): domain Eukaryota; kingdom Metazoa; phylum Arthropoda; class Insecta; order Hemiptera; family Lygaeidae; genus Oncopeltus; species Oncopeltus fasciatus. The sequence continues at coordinate 109,330 of KZ809401.1, forward strand.
GAACTACAGCAAAGAGAGTTTAAATACAATTAAATTATTTCAATTCTCTAAATACATACAAGAAGATCCATTAAAATTTTCTAAATTAATACTGGATGAAATTTATTGCCCCAAACATGGCTGCATTGTTGATTTGAAATTAGTTGCAGAGATATATCATATTTCGTATAATGAGTACGTACACGTAACACGTGCAGTAGGCAGTCAATGCCTTGATTATTGACGAAACAATTACCTTACTAATGGTTTCAAACATGGCTCCGGACTAAAACAGCATTTGAGTAAACAAACTTCCAATGGTTTTATGGATTCCTTAAAGATCTCCTGAAGTAATTTTGCTGTATATTTAATTAATAAAACATTTAATTTATTATTATATTTTTATAAAATATTACATGTGTATTTTATGGATTAAAAAAAATAGCTGATTTAAATACAATTTTCGAATACAAATTGCCAGAAAAAGAACCCCCAAATAACACCTTAATTTCAGAGGTCTTTTCTTGGAAAAAAAAATTCATTGCTATTAAATTTTTGAAGGGTTCAGAATCTCTGTTCAGCTAAATACAAGGCTTAGATACAGAGTGAAATATACGAGAAATCGAAATTTTTGGAGTAGCATGAGGCTTTAATGTACGTAACTTTTCCTTATTTGTGAAATTTAAGTAATGCCGGAACTATCCGTAATTGAAATGGAAAATGCCCATTGCACGTTCTTATAAGTAGCAGAGATTATATTTCTATTCATATATATATATATATGTGTGTGTGTGTGTGTGTGTGTGTGTGTGTGTGTGTATAACAAAATAATATATACTTTTTTCCGAAATGCTATTTACATAGTATACCCAAACATTCTCCTTTTTAATGCCCAGTAAAGTGAGCAGTACTCACTCATTACACTATTCAAAAAACTGTATTCCACAAAGTGGTTGAATTAATTTATCTTTGCTGCGATTGGAGTTGTAGTGAATACATTAAGCAAAGATTTTATTTTCTTATTTCAATACTAGAAGATATAAGGGGATTGAAATTGGAATTATTAGCTTCCTTAAGTATCCTTTTACATGATTCCACCCTGTTTATGATTTTGTAATGTATTAACTGTTCTGTGTTTAGAAAAGATATGGGCTGGGAACTTGATAACTTTTCGGTGACTAAAGTCCACATGAGAAACTCTGAGATAAAAAATGAGCAAAATTATAGAATTTAAATTTTGCGGAACGACAAGTCAATAAAGCGTTAAAAATTCAAATTATAATTTAGTCCAGACATACAATACATTCACTTTCTTCGCGTTCCATATGCGGTAAGTGAAAGTAAAAAGAAAGCAACAAACAAAACAGAATAGGATGGGAACGGTAAGGGTGAGATAGGGTGCGCTAGGGGGAAGGAGAGGGAGAGAGAGAGAGAGAGAGAGAGAGAGAGAGAGAGAGAGGGAGAGAGAGAGAGAGAGGACGACGAGATAGTACCTCCAGAATTAAGCGAGAGGGGAGGGGGGCGCTATGTTTTCTTTGTGGAGTCTCGCACTGTGAGTCCGCTCCTCCCATATTGTTTCTACATACACGCCGAGGGTACCCCCCTCCCTACCCACCATCAGATATTAAACCATCTTCCCCCTTCCCAGCTCTTTCTTCTGTCTCCCCACATGTGATCCTTAAGTCCTCCTCCACAGGGGCTTTATCTTTATCCAATGCAATATTCTTATTTATATTGCGCCATTAATATGATATAAACATAAATTTAGACAGATGTATGTGATGTGAATTAAATATAGGAGTTATTTAACACTCTTACTGCTGTGTGACTTTTATATATGGGGTTCGGAAATGTAGTAATTTTGTAAAAAATGGCTCAAAGAGAAAACTACTTAATAAATATTGTAATGAAATGTTTAAAAAGTATTTTTTGACAGTTTTACTTCGAAATTCATATTGTTTAAGTATATAACTGAGGTAACTTCTGGACCATATGGGAAAACTACTGGATATTGCATAGTAATTCTCTAAGCGTGTTTGTAGTTTGTCTTGCAGCCCGTCAAATTTATAAAATGACAATTAATTTAACCTCCTTTGAACCTCTTAAACTAGATCTATAGATAGCCACTATTCTTAACACTCATGGTTCTATGTAAGTTTTTTATTATTTATAATACTTTCCCAGGGTGGGACTCAAACCATCCTCGTCTAAATTGAGAAACTCAAATGGATCTCCTTGGTTAACCCGTTATGGGTTGTTATAACCTCCACCCAAGTTTAATTATTTTTTTCAATGCTTTTGAATTGTTTAATTTTTAAAAGTTAAAAGTAAATAAGTACTTATAAGTTAAAAATTAAAACAAAATTCTGGGATAAAATAACCATACTTCCATTCTACCTAAGGTATTTTGAAGTAAATGCGCTATATATCTATTAATATATAATTTGTATTAAATAAATGTATCGAAATTTCTGAGCACATTTTGGTTGAATCTGTATCAGCTGTTGATGTAGTTAACTTTTAATATAAAGGAATAAGTGTTTTTAGGGAATAAAAAAGTATATACCAAACCTATCATAATTGGACAGATGTTTTTGAATACTAACTAAACAACAACCTTTAAGATTTGATAGTATCTTAAATCATCTGTGGGGAAAAGAAAGAGAGTGGAGAGGGAGAAAGAGAGAGGTGGGAAGAGAAATAGATAGATAGGGAATGATCTATATATATATATATATATAGATAGATGGATAGATAGATAGATAGAGAGATAGANAGAGAGAGAGAGAGAGAGAGAGAGAGAGAGAGAGAGAGAGAGAGAGAGAGAGGGAGAGAGAGAGAGAGGGAGAGAGAGAGAGACTAGAGCTCTCGAGAGATCCGTGAGAAAATCACATGAAAGACACTTGTAGGAGTTTTTAGCTCCCCCCCCCCCCTATAGCTTGTTATCAGGCTATGTGACGACGCAGGACATGTGCGTTATCAAAGAAGACCGCGCCTTGACTGCGATAGGAGAAAAAATAGAGCAGGCCCTAGGGACATCTGTGCACCTCCTCCTACTCGCCGAGCAAGGACGTTAATCCAAAGAGATTACTCCGTTGGGCGGAGGCGTGAAGTGACGTCATGAAAAACCGTCCTAGCTAACGAGGCATTATTTGGATGTTTAATCCTACTTGACTCCTCATTAATCACGTTTTTTTTTTTTTCATTTCTATTTGTGTGGCTAGGGTAACTCCCACGTCAACAGTAGCTTGAATTATTTGTTGACGTTTCAATTTAAACCTGAGGGTAATAAATTTCAAGATAATCGTGGATATTTTTGAAAATGCAAAACAGTATTACAGAAAATATTAATGTATTAGATGGTAGAAATTGAATTATGATAACCAGAAAAAATTAATTTTATAAGAAGATATAAATCAAAATTTTTAAATTCGAATTTAAATCTAATAATAAACTACTCTTATTTATAGTGTAATTCATCTAAAGTCTTGTAAACATAATGCGCTATAAAAATAGAATAATTTGTGTAATAAAGTGTAAATCTATATAAAAATATTTGGGAATGAATTTGTTTTACCAATCCAATTTATAAACAATGTGCAGGTCAAACTTATTTATTTGAATACTGTATTAGTTGTTGTATTTAATCCCACATTAATTTTACACAATAAATACAAGTTAATAGAATAAAAAAATTATTCTACTACAACTAATAGTGTAATTAAGAAAATAAATAAAAGGAAAAAAAACGAAAGCGTAATAAATAACTGACAATGTTAGCTCCTTCGACCATAAGACGATATATTCGTTTTACTCGAGGGTATAGACTCGGAGTAAAGTGCGGTGAGTAGAAGGAATTATCTAACTGGCCTCGTTGGTGTAAAGGCTAGCATACTTGCCCGGAAAGCAGGAGATCCGGGTTCGAGTCCTGGCCGAGGTATTTTTATTTTTTTTATTTTATTTCCTTGAATTTATTGTATAAACTTATTTGTATGAGTTTAAAGTACATATTAGGGTAGATTTTGTGATTGGATTCAGCTAAAATTATTACAAAAATTTTAATTTTTTAAACCTCATTTTCTATAAACATAATTTATTTTCTTCAGGGCCAGGTAGTTAAGAGCTTTTGACTGTGAGGAAGACTCTTTAAGAAGGTATTTGATGATCTGAAGTGAATAAAATAAAATTATAATAACAAATTATAACTAATTAAAATATAAAAGTGTTACTTTAACCAAACCTATAAAGTATTAAGCGGGAAATTTTAGTTGTTTTTTCCCACTTCGTAAAATTTACAAAAATGCTGACTGTTGACTTTTCTGTCAGAACACGCCTTTTTTAATTGACCAGCAACAATATGTTCACTTCAGTTCTTTAGGAAATGTGACAAAAGGTATAGATAATTCCTAATATTAGTATCACAAACTTATTTAAGTAAATTTAATGTAAATGATATACCATTCATACCTTAGAGTTGAGAAAAATTATTAATTCTTTTGTTTTTAATAGAATTTCATTAGCAGATGAGAAATATGACGCCATTTAACTTTTGGCAAAAAACAAATGGCCGATCAAAGAAAAGCCCAATTTACCTTCAACAAGAGAGTCTGAAAAATAGCCTGTTGGATTATGGATAAAAATGACTCTCGTCACGGAGAGCGATAACCATCAGCTGAGCTAAATCACGAGTCGAGCACCACTTGGGTGGGGAATATTAGCCAATCAGCTTCCAGATATCTCTGTGTCAACATGGACATTAGGTCGAGATTGGTCTACTTTCTTTAGGTCATTTTCGACTTATTTTTCCGTATCTAACATTGATTACCTAGCCAGGGCTTGTACAGAAGAAGTTGTGATTTCATTTCACAGCGATATTCCTCATTTTCTTTTAGCTAACACACGAGGGATAGCATTTTTTAGTGACTGAGACGAAAATTTATACTGAACAAACGGTATCTCTATCATGATAAGCGTAAAGAAGGCAGATTTATCATGTTTATTTTTAGAGGGGATAAATAAAATAAAAAAATAAATATTTTCTTATAATCCGAAGACAACAATAGAGGATTAGAATAATAATTCAGATGGCTGACCAAGGAGGAGGATGGAAATTTTAAGTCCTTCTAAATAGATTCTACGATATCTAAGTTTAAATGAAGACTTTTCTGATATCTGCCGACAGATATTATAAAATACATTATAAGCCATCTTCATGTAAGCGAAAGGGGACATCGTCACCTGGATCAATTGTTCATGACTTATAACAATGTATGTCGAAACGTCGGCAGACAATAAAAAATACAATTTTATTTTAAAGTGTATTTTTTGGGAAATAAACCTTGACCAAACTCCAACAAATTCTCTACAAATCGTACGATATCTTTCTTACTATGGGCTTTTAGTAAAAATGTTGTACAACCAAATAGCCTAAAGAATCGAAATTAAATTTAAAATAAATATTATATTTTTCAATTATACCAAAAAGCAACAATTACCAATATTCAATTTGTTCTTCATTTAAACTCCCATTACCCTTATCCCTTTTTCAGTGAATAGACCATTGCTTTACAAAAAGAAATTAAAAACCGAATTTACTTCAAATATGTTGAAAATAAGAAGCCCAGTTTAGCTATCCTAGTTAAACTATAAAACATCTTCCTCAATAAACATTTTTTGTTAAATCATTACAGTGCATATCGTTAGAAATGACATTTTATAACAATTATTTTGTGTATATTTCATAAGTAATACTAACTAAAATATTAATATTTTAAATATTAGTCTCTAAAACTTTCCTTCAACTTGACCTATTTTTGTTATTAATGAAAGCATCCAAAAGTTTGCAAAAAGAGCCGCATATACTCACTTTATAACAAGGTAACGAAATACAGGGGTAATTCGCTATGTTTTCTCAACCGATGCTGTACAGAATTTCAGCATTTTTTTTGTTGCTTTTTTTTTTTTTTTTAATGACGTGTCAACCTTTGGACATTGACGCCAAATTTCCTGTTTCATCTTCTCAATAAATAAAATAAAGATTAACATGTGCCAAGTTACAGTTAGGACTATAACTCGGAATGTTAGACGCATGATTTAGAAGATGAAGTAAGGATAACCAAAACATATAAATAAAATAAATTACCATAAATGAACATTGGCAGACCATGGTATCAGGATCCATTCTATGCCATTTATTTCATGACATGTTCACTCATGAAATAAATGTCATAGAATGGTCATTCAATAATATTGAAGTCAATTATTCTTTGTCTTTCAAAGCATCCTATCCTATGTGAATAAGCTTTGGATGCAGAATCCTTACACCATGGACTGCCAACGTTCATCAAAGCCAATGGTTACTTTGAAAAATGTATTTCAGTGTTTCCCGAACAAAATATTATTATAAAAATTTAGTCATTATTACTTTAAAGTATGACTTATTGAATTTTAATTATTAAAAATTTTCCTACGATGAAATTAACTGTAAGTTAAATTAAAAAGTAAAAATATGAAATATGTATTAAATGAGCTAGCCAACACTAAATTAAAAAAAAAGACATTGTGAGAGCATCCAATGCAGTAAAATTGATTGGAAGGTTTATCTACAGATCCAGAGAGAACGTGGGGCGATCCGGAAGTATTCAATACTTTTCCCCCTCCACGACCAGCGCCGTTTTGTTGTTCCCGCTTGGATTTTTTTTTTTCATTTTAATTCCGACTGGCAGACGTCGAGACAGGCCCCGAAAACAAAACAAGGCCAGGGAGGGAGAGATAAAGGCCAGTTTAGTCGCTGTGTTTGGGTTCCGCGGCCATGGGGGGATAGAGGGGAAAGGGAGGATTCAATTTATATGGAAACATAAAGAACGCAGGGAGGAGTAGAGAAGGGTTTGGTGTCGCGAAGTGCGTGTGTAACCGTCCCTTTGAAGTGTCGAAGCGAGCGTCAACATGGACGTGAGCCCCACGACAGTTCACGCCTCCTTAAGGGCTGGGACCAATATAAGTGCAAATCCTCGAAGGTTGTGTGGAACGCAAGAAAATTCCATTAAACTTATCGTTAGTCATCCACTCAACAAGGTGGGAAACGGTTTGCCACTGATTTCACACAAGAAAACTCCCATGTGCGATACTAACTCAGTAGGGTTGGTAATCTAGTAGGAATAATAATGAAATAAATGGACAGTATAAAAGTATATTTCGATACAAGTATCTAAAATAAACAAATAAATTCATATTTTTATTTACATTGAAAAAAAAAAAGCATATTCATTTGAAATTTTTATTGTGCATTGAAATAACCACTTGAAATATGTACTAAATAATTTTCAAATTAGATAAACATGTATATATATTGTATGCATTTATTAGAAATATTTATTGATTTAGGAAATATACATATAATTTACATTTTCATATTATTGTCTAATGAGTTATTAATGATTTCTTATAAATTATTGATTTTATAAATTTTTTTATACTTGTGTTTTGTATCTGGTTGCATCGGATAATGGGAATCATGAGCAATACTTTTATTAATTAGTTAATATATTATTAAATACTGTGGAAACACTTAACGAGCGGAAGGCGTGTACGGGAAGGAGCCAATTGAATGAGGCCACCTGTTTCCTTATTTCAAGAGAGGAAATCACATTTAGTCAGAAAAGCTATTAGATTCATCTAGGCCTGTCTCGAAGTTATAAAAGCGGCTAAGCAGTGGCCCTAAAGTCAGTGTCAGATCGCGTGTTTCATAGGTCCGGGCCCGTGACAATGAAGTAATAAGTGACAAAATCTTGTAAATGCAGATAATATAAAGGGTTATATTGAGGCCGCTTAGTAAAATGAAAAGTCGATTTAATTTATTTTTACAAATTTATTAATTATCTGTAAGTAATTTATCTTTCCTGTTTATTTATTTATTAGTAGTATTGGGCAGTAGGTTTAAGTGTTATCGGTTATGAGTAGTAGAAGTTAACTTACATTGATTTATGTATTAATTTATTATTGATTTCTTTATTTATTACGTAGCNAAGTTTGTTAATTTTTATATGAATGCCTAATACTAGTAAGCTATGTTTGTTTGTACATTCTGTTCCACGGCTCTAAGATAACTTGGACCATGTAAGAGCAAATACTGAACTTGGAGGTAGTTGAATGTCGAACTTCACGCCGAATGATTAGTCGGGAACTCGGTTTTGGAATTACAAGAATTAAAAGCTATTATTTTAAGAATAAATCAAACCGCAAAAAGAAAATACAAAACTGATAAATGTGAAGTCTAAGAGGTTTTTACAAGGTGACTTCAGGAAACACTTGTGGTACATCTTTGATCTTAGGAAGCGGTTCAAGTATTTCTGCACAGTATCCAAAGATTTTCACAAGTGCGTCATTTTTATACGTACATTTCTATAATATAGAAAATATAAGTAAAATAACATTATAAAGTAATTATATTTTACTCATTTCTCAAGTGATTGACATTACAAACCAGCTTATCTGAGGGAATCCTTTCGTGACTCCTAAATAAGGCGTTGCAGTTTTCAGTCTCGTCTTGAGCAACTTTTATTGAGAAATAAAAGCTTGCTTAGAACCATGGGTGATTATAATAGAGTGACTACTGGTAGATGACCTTTCTCTTCATGATCCTGAATGAGCTTAATAAACTTCACAAAAATTTGCTAAAATTCATAATATTGTTGTAAGGCCAAATGAAAAAAAGTGAACGTTCAGAAAATAAGAAGTTATTGATATAATATTATAATAGTGTAGTTTTTTTATATCAAAGTTTACATAACAATAGTTACCTGCTCATTCCCTTTTTGAATTTTCAACGCATACGGAACGCAACTTTTATGTTTATCGAACAATTGTCTTAAGGTAAATTTTTAAGTATAGCAAATACCAAGGGAAGAGGACTGAATATGCAAACCTTTGGCTCCTGACGTAGATCGGCCACATATTATGACGTCATAGAGCAGTGTACATTCAGGGCATGTCGAAACTTGCATACCTCAGTGTAACTGGGTAAATCGATAGATTGACCACAACAAGGTGAGGTTCAGAGGCTAATGAGGTATGAGGGTTATCTGTGGGAGGTACAGCAACCCTACATACCGAGTACGCTGTATGCATTAGCAGCTTCAGCTATAATCATACTGGAGTAGATGGAAACCTATTCGCTAAATACTGAACGGAATCATATATTCAAAAGGTGAAATTCTGCCCCCCCCCCCACCCCCCGAAAAAATGTTTTTTTGGCTTTTTATGAAAAACCTTCCCATTATCATACTTCCATTCATAAAAAAAACTTTTTATGAATGGAAGTATGATAATGCCGGGAAAAGACCATATGAGATAATCACATAGTCAGAAATGTGTGGTTGATCTGTAGATTCTCAGGCAGTATTTTTTCTTCGTAACCTACAACCCTAACGCATACGTTTCATAGTAATATTATACCCCAGGATCTCCCCTCCACACCCGAAAACACATCACTGGGGTTGAGTGAATCAGTTTCATGCGATGCTGGCCGTTTTTAGTAAGAGATAGTTCTGGTGTATCCTTCTCATTAGAGGATTGTAAAAAAATTTCATAAATGTTCATAAAAAAATGTCATAAATTAGTTATGACAGTTAAGACACGAACGAAGATCAGTAAACAGGCCAAATTAAGACATATCCTCAGATATTTCAGAAAATCGAGATAAATATAAGGGACTTATAGTTGAAATTCTTTTAATAAGAAACTCATGACAACCATTTAGTTTAGTATATAGAAAGAGGTTTTTGATTGCAAAAATATAACAATTTAATTTTAAACAATGGAAACAATATGGTGTTATAGTGACACCAGAGTGATATCTTTCTAGTTGCGGTCAAGAAATAATTTTTGAACGTACCTGAAATAAGCCCACAGATTTTCTTCTACTACCATAAATAACCCCGATCATAAAGAACAGTAAATAGAAATAATATGCGTAACTAATGAAAGTTAATATTAACTACGCATGAATGTTTCATGAATCCGCTTCGAAAGCTTAAATTTCAGCTCACGAGAAAAGTTGAAATAACAAAAAATTTTAAAAGTCTTTTAAAAACAAAATATTCAGGGTTTAGTCTTATTTTCCGTGTCATTCGAAGCTATTCTGAACGGCGCTGAAACAAATTCCGCCTGAGAAGTCTGTTTGCCTTCACTAAGAAAAGGAATTAGCTGTCTGCAAGACAAACCCTTGACTTGACCGAGTATATTTGACTTGCCCCCCCCCCCTCCCTCCCTCTCAGACTTGAGTTTATTTTGACCGGAAACTTGACGGAAACCTACTTGAAAGGTCAAACAATTCCAATTCCTCCCCTCCCCTTCAACCCCCCACCGTCACTATAAACCCCCGCTCTCTATCACCAAACCTCCTGTTTATCCGCTCTAAAGGGCCGCCCTACAAACTCGATTTCCACTCTTAATTCGATTGAGGTTATTATATTAATGCCTTTAAAGTAACTGTGGCCAAAAAGAGACTAAATATTTTTAGAATCCTTTAAGAGCTCTCGATTTAGAATCTTTTTAAGAGTTCCTGGCTCTTTTTTAAATATTTGTAACTAATAAAGAAAAATAACTTTTTTTCTTTTTTTTTTTTCAGAAAGATAACGAAATGTCTATCGATAATATGTAAACAACTTTCTAATGAAAATATACAACAAATGCAAGTGAATAGAATACAAACATCTTACTTCCTCAGCCGGGACTCGAACCCGGATCTCCTGCTTTCCGGGCAGGCATGCTATCCATTGCACCACCGAGGCTAGCCAGATAATTTCTTTTACTCCCCACACTTTACTCCGAGTCTAAACCCCTGAATAACACGAATATATCGTCTTATGCTCGAAGGAGCTAAGAATGAAAAGTTCTTAGTGGGAAACAAATGTTGATGTTGCTGGTTTATTTTATTTTGTAATCTCCTTTTTAGTGATTTAGTCATGAAGGAAATGGTAATCTATAGCTAACCACCATATTCTAAGCACCCATGGCGCTTATCGAGATATAAAAGCTTGCTCAGGTCAGAATTAGTAATCAGAAATGAGAGCCGCAACTTTGGCCTACTGATGTTGGTTCATTAAAAATGTTTTCACTTGAGTTCTAGATAATTTGGATCGACATAAAGACAAAATGAAGTGCGAAAAGTCAAAACTTAAACAGTCGAGTTTTGTTCTAAAAATTAAAAAAGTAGGGTACAAATAAATAAGAAGCTTTGAGTACAAAGAAGAACTTTTTAAAAAATAGCTCAAAAATAATTTTACAAATGTCACACAACAAAAGTTATATTTAAAATTGAAATGTGGTTGTGCGCAACCTCCCTCCCACTTCTAATGATTGACCTAATGCAACAGTGACACTATCTTTTACGTTCATTGTTCTTTTGGACTTTTAATGTCAGTTTATTAGTTGCTCTCATTTCCATCCGTATTAATAGAAAGTATTCGCTGCTTCTACGTGTGGGATCTTTTTTTCTTCATATTTACATAATAATAATAATATTAATAATTAT
>KZ809401.1:123343-140943 GCA_000696205.2 Oncopeltus fasciatus
TATTATTGTATTCTCATGACATTGTATTTCTACAGCCCTGAAGATGGCTTACAATGTAAGCCGAAACGTTGGCAGATAATCCTTTATTAAGAAATACATTTTTTAAATTTGTGTTTTTTGGATCTACCTTGACCGAACCCCAACTAAAATCATCTAAGGTGAAATTATAAATTTATTATTTACTATTTAGTTATTTTTTTAATAGAAAATTAGTCTTAAAATAATTGAACATATAAATAGCCAATATAGATTGATTTTTAAACATATTATATACAAGAAAAAGATTGGAAGAATTGGGTTTCTATATTAAAAAATAAGACTGCCCAACTCGCAATATTGCATTCTTAAATTTTTTCTTTAATATAAGGTTTGTGAGAAATGTTATGGAATTCTTAAATTTCTTCTTTAATATAAGGTTTGTGAGAAATGTTATGGAATATAAACATTAAAAGGTATATATATATATACCTTTTAATGTTTATATTCCATAACATTTCTCACAAACCNTATATATATAAAACATCCATGGCTTAGGAAAAGCTTTTATTAATCCATAAAAGCTTGCCCAAGGCGGAATTTGAACCAAAGATCTGAATGAACCGAATCGCTAGTGTAGCTCCTATTCTATATAGATAATTAAGCAGGAAATACATGGTTTGGTGGGAAATCTGCTATAAAAAGAGATTTTTGAGAACAACCTTATCATTAGTGTTCTCTTGGATGATGTGACTCTCTGACCTTCTTCTGTTCTGGTTGGAATTAGTTCTTATTTAGTCATTTCGTGTTTCGGGAAAGCAGTTAAGTGGGAGGGGGGAGGGGCTTAATTTCTTTTCAAGAATATTTCATTCTTTTAAATTAACTTCGCCTGCCATTTAATTTTCTTGTGCTTTTAACTTTTCATTGTTATTTTTGAGAAAGTTGAATGAATAATTTTTTTTCCTTTAACATTTCTACCATTAAGAATTTTATTATTAGTAATTGGAGACTTTGTATAGCAATCATTTTGTAACGTATATGGTCCTTAAATGTCCTATAAGGGTTCATTATGTTAAATGAGGAAACTGTCTATCCCTTTCAAAACACCCATGGTTTTTTGTAAAGTAGATTAGCAAGATGAGACTGACTAACGAGATTTTTAGATGATTTAGAAACGTTTATTTGTCAAAAATTTCTTTCTGTGACCCCGAACGAGCACTTATCAAGGTAACATTATTATCTCATTCCAAGCGTCGAAAATTCAATACAAAACAAAAAAAAAAATTTTTAAAATCATCCTATTGTTTTTGTGAATTTAATGCTACTAGATATAGCCCATAGATCTCTCTGATCAATAAAAAAAAATTAGCTATTGCATACATATATACAATAGCAATTTATAAATAGAAATAAAAAAAAAAAAAAACTCCCGCATGAGGTCAGAGACGCCCGATAAGGAAACAGGTACACAATTTAATATTCGATTATTCGAGCCTAATTATATCAAATTCAATGAAGAATTTTACCCAGCTAGGATTAGATCTTGCTAGGAATCCTCTAGATTATAGAAAACTGAAGCACAGAAAGAAAACTGACAGTACACAGTGAATGTTGAACGTGGCACCATTCGCCTGATGAGTCCAGTGTCTAAACCAGAGAACCAACGTGCCCATGGACGATATATATATATTAGAAATTACAAAGAGTATATTATAAATTGAAAGGATCTCAATCATTATTGGATGTGTTACCAGAGTTACGGGACTCTATAAAAGTGACTGCTTTCAGCCCACATCCTGCCGGTTGTAGAGAACTTCTTCTTCACACTCGTAGAAGGCCTGGAGTCCCCCAAGGAGAATTTACTGATACGTCAGGATTAGGACCGCGTACTGCAGAGGTCTGCAAGCCTAGCTAATGGTCATAAAATTCTGGTTCGAGTCCCGCCATTGTCTAATCGTTTTTCCTTTTTTTCAAATAATAATAATGAATTATGAATAAATTGAATATGAATAATGAACTTTTTCCCATACTTAAAATAATTGTAATTAATCTATTATCATCAATAAATTGAAGATTTTTCAATTAGATGTCACCCCTCCCCCCCCTGCCATTTAACCATTAACTAATAACTATCGAAAATAAGTTTTCAAGGTACATCTTTTGTATTTGTAATATTAATATTAATAATTATTTTTCGAAGTCGTACATTAACTCACAATACAATCCAGACAACAGAACTGACATAAAAGAAATTTCTTTAACTTATTCAAACATTTTCTATATTCTGAAAAACCATTAGCCCTCCTTCTCAATAAACCTGTCTAACTTGTCTGCTAGATCCTTAGACTATTTATCCGAAATAATTCCTACCTTTTTTCTAAGTACTGCCCTATTTGATGCTGGCCGCTCTCTCTTTGTACTTACCGCTTCTTACCCCCTACCATCCCTAATTTTCAAACCATTGTTGCAGATTTGTTCCAATGACAAAACGTCCCCTCTCGCCTTCGTCATAGTAAAATATTGTTATTGTTTTTCGAAGCATTTCATATAGTATTATTTAAATTTTTGTAATAATAATACCAAATAATCTATTTTTTTTCTTTCGTTTTCCGACAATATTGTATTTCAATAGCCCTGAAGATGGCTTACAATGTAAGCCGTAACGTCAGCAGATGATAAAAAAATTCATTTTTTATAACCTTTATTTTTTTATCAACATTGACTGAATTCAAACTGATTCCCTACGCTAAATGTTTTACATTTTTCTCAATAAATAAAAACTGTTGAATGAATTTAAATGTGATTTGATGAACCGTATATTTTAAAAGTATTGAAAACTTAGCTTGAAATTTGAATTGTAGTTTGAATGTAACATTAGAAATAAATGGTAAAAATCCTTATTTTCCAAAGCTTTATATAGTTCATCGTAGCAGAAAATGGAAAGTATGTTACAAGGTTAAATTAACCTCAGAATTAATAAAAAATCAGTTTATTTTTAAGATAAAACTTAAAATTTATAAAAACTTATAAAATTTTGAAGGTATGATGAAAGAAATATTCATGGGGGAGAGAAAAATCTACAGGCTACAGACCAATATTTTTTAATCATATAAGTTTTATAAAAAAAAAAAGTTTTTTTTTAACCTATAGCCATTTTATCTATACATGAAATAATAAAAATTATAATTGAGAAAGTAATAATTCTTTTGATAAAATGTTGTGCAACGAATAGTAAAAAATTAGGCAACTCTTTATTTTTGGAACAAATTCAGCTGAATATGATTTCTTTAACGAACGGAATTCGGATTTGTGCCAAGTCCTTTTCTCCTTATATTTTCTAAAATTGCGAGATTGATCTCCACGCATTCCTGGCTGTTTCTCTCGGATACAAGCTAGCACAAGAGCCTCATTGTCCCGAACCTCGGAAGCCCTCATTAAAGTTTTCCTGCCTGTGCGCGCTAGGCTAATCTCGTGCCATTCCGCCTCGAGCCAGCTCGACGTGCCGAAGATGTCTATCGGCCTGACTCAGGGGATTCAGTCTTGCAAATAGACCACGCATGTGACTCTCTTGCCAAGGAATCGCAAGCAGTGACTCACAAGTCAGGATTAACAGCCACTTCAAGCGGTGAACATACAGAAGCAAGGGTCCTTTAAATATATATACTTAAACTAATGTCTCTTTTACTTTTCTTTAGTTTTATTTATTCCACATAAAATAAAGGACATCTGAGGTGCTGTGTCTAGCGTTTCAACTTGTTAAGGCTTCTAGATTCGTATTTAACAGCTCCTACTAATAGTACCCAAGTTAATCACAAGGGAGCGCTCTTGTAACAGGTCTGGGGTACCAGTTGGGATTTCCAGAACTTCTCCTTTCGCGAAAGAATCGCAGTATCATTATTTGTGGATGAAGAAGTATGATTATTGTGATGTGTAAGTCTACAGGTAACAAATAATTTAAGGAAACGTGTCCCTATATCGCAGATATTATTAGGTCATCAGGAGTCAGAAGCAAGAGCGATCTCACTATTCTGAAAATCTATTATATTACATAATGAAGGTGTAACATATTTGTACAGTATTACATTCACAACTGATTTGAGGGTTCAAAATGAAAGTGTTAAATAAAAAGAACAAGTTCTCTTCCCAATATTTTGTGGGAACACAACTTGGCCTGTGTTCAGTTCGGAACCTGTCGGATGTATGCCTAGATATAACATTTAGACCAAAAGATCCTAAAAATAGTTCAAAGCGTGTTAAAAGACTGTCCCAACGTTCTCGGTAAATTTAACTCACGAAAAGGAATTTTCTTGCATTTCCACTTAGAGCGAAAGTAAAGAGACTGTTGGACAGGTACAATTCTTCAAGTTACCTTTCTGTCTGCTAAAGAAAAAAGGAGTATTCGAAATCCCTGACATGTTTGGAACAGCGCGTGTAGGTAAATAATTAATGAACAAGACCAAAACATGTATAAGTTTGGTTCCCGATATATAAATATAGAAAAAGAAAAATTTGTCATTTTCAGAAGGGGTGACAACTAAAACGGCAGACACTTAAGGTGAAATCTGAAAGGAGTTGTGGCGTCCCAGATAAATGTGAGCTTGTTCCATCGCCATACACACACAGGATCCCGCCAACATGTCGTCCTGACCGACCAGAGGACGTCCTTCAGACAGACTGACAGCGACATCGGAGTTCCTACATGTGTCCCTGTCAGCTGATATTCCCCAGACAGTAACGAAACGCTACACCACGGAAACACCCACTCACCTCCTCACACAAACAGCGGCCACTAACAGACTACTGGGGTTAGACCACACATTATGTACTCCTGATAACTGATTGTTTTATTTTAAATACATCAGATATAATTTATTAAATTGATAAATCTTTATTTATTACATTTATTAATAAAATAAATGAGTGATAATCACTGTGCAGGGAGAAGGGGCCCATCGACCCCACTCCTAATAAGTTTAAGCAATAAGGCCCAGGAGGTCGCGAGGACATCAGATATAAATTCCATAATTTTAACTAAACTACCTCAAATACGGATGTAAGAGGTTCATCAACTTTGGACGTAGTGGATTTATCTAGCTGCAAAAATAAATGTATAGTAAATCTTGGAATGTATTTTTGAAAATAAAGTGCTAAAAATTAAATGTTCCTATTGCTTTAAACATAATTCTGTAAAGAAAGTCAAGCTTATCCCTTAAATCTTATGAAATGAATTTGGGAACCCTACATAAAAGCTAGACCCGAGGCGATTCAAAATTTTACACGGTGAAATAGATACAGACACGTTTTGGTGTTCGCAGAAGCACCACAAGCAATTTTTTAAATAATAAAACAAGTTCTTTAGTGGCAGCAATTTTAATTTATATGGGAAAAATTAAATTAAAAAAAGTCATAGGTAATTACGTTACTTTTGGTATTATAGAAAAAAAATATAAGAAATTATATTTGTAAAATGTAAATTTTGCGAGAGCGAACCAAGAGTATGGAGCAGTTTTCATAAAAATTATTCCAAAATGAGTATTGAAGCTTTTTCTGTACACCAGTAAATTAATTAGTTATTAGGTCCGTAATTATTTTATTAATTTGTATATAATTAACATAAACATATATTTAAAATATATTATTTATACAGGTTAATTCAATGATACTTTACTTCTTTATTTGATAAGATTTNAGCCTCACTTCGGCAGGAGGTCGCTTTTTTTAAAAATTATATACAATCATAGTGTTTTAAAGTAAATATAGATGTTTCAAATATATATAACTGAAAAAAATATTGGTCAATTATCCATTCAAACAGAATATCAAATATGTGAAGATAATGAGTTTTAATAATAAAACTGAATATGGATACATAAATATTGAAAATGCATAATGGAATTCTTCTCTATTAAGAAGTTGATAAAAGTATTTACGGTTAATAATATTTTTTGTTTCTTTTTTTTTTTTTTTTACATTTAATAAAGAGATTATATTTTCATATTGTATTGATTTTACAGAATGAGAAAATAAAGTCTCAAAAGGAAATACATTTTTAAATGATCAGTCTGATACAGGTATACGTACATTCGGGGATAAAATAGTTTCAGGATTAAGGTTACTCGTGATATATTCAGTTTGGAAGAGTAATAAAAAAATGGAAAAAACTCAGGTAGCCTTGAGAGGTAATCCATAGCAAAATGTGTGGGATTGGCCTGGGGTGGGGTTAGTAATAATTCGAGCCGAACGACCCCCTACCCCTCGCTAGCCTGGCAATTTCCCGCCAGGAATTTCAGGATCCTCCCTCCCTCCTTCCCTACATCCCGGGGCCGAAAATTGCATCCACCAGCCGACCCCCCACCACCTGTAACGAGCACTGGTGGCAGAGGAGGTAATTTATGGCATTAGCTCAAGGACAATGGCTCCACCTGGCTTCTTTAAAGAATGCCTCTAAAGGAATAAAGTTATGAGGGACTGATAGGAATTTTTGAAGTTCAAAATATTAGGTTTTTCTACAGTTTCATCAAGATATTGAGTTTCTGGATACATCCGTTTGTGAAAACAACTGTACTCATTATTTCACCAAGCCGGGGCTAGAGCGCTAGCCAGTGTAGCCTGCGCTAGAGTTAAATGTAGAACAATTAATACATTTCATACATTTAGAGGGATTCCTTCCCTTACCAACATTTTGTATCTTATTTCAGCTATTACTAAACTCATCTGTTTACGCTGGAGAGCTCAAACACTAAATTAGATTCTCTATTTTTATAATTAATTAGGGGACCATACTACCCTTCCAGTTACACATATAGATGTTTTCCTTAATAAGCGTATTGCTTAAAAATAGTTTTTACACTCTACCATACCTTCTATTATCCGTCTTCATTGGTTTCTGCAAACCATCTTCTGTTGGCGAGCGCTTTCGGACATTGTCCATCTTCTTGGCCGAATACATGTGTTCACTGTTACTGTCTGTATTCCACTGCGTTCGTATTCTCTCTATGTATTCTGAGTAGAGAATACAAACGCAGTTGAATACTGACAGTGACAGTGAACATATGTATTCGCCCAAGAAGATGGACAATGTCCGAAAGCGCTCGCCAACAGAAGATGGTTTGCAGAAACCAACGAAGACGGATAATAGAAGGTATGATAGTTCTATATTCATTAGTGGTGGAAATAACCCTTTAGTTTTTACACTCATTAGAGTTACACCAATGTTTTATTATTCTCATTGGAAAATAAATTTAAAACTACTATATTTTATACATTTCCAAATATTTGTTTCAATAATGAAGTTAACAAACTGCTTAAAATCCAGTCTCATATAACCTCCTTCACTTAGGTTTAAAAGTGAAAGTTTCTATAGTTTCTTTCACGTTAAAAGGTGGTAACTTGATTGGTATATGGTCCTAAGAATAGCTTGTTCTGTTTAATACAAATGTATATTTAAAGAAATTGTAAATGCTTTCGAACGTAATTTTTGAAAAGTCTAAAATATTTATAAATGTACTTTATATAATTGATAATAATAATCGATATTAGCCTAAAAATATATATATGTATTGCTGACATATACTCATAAACATATATTTTGTGAGAAACAAGTAATAATGTGAGACTTAATTAATTACCTTATATGAAAATTCATTTATATTCCAACATACCTGTAAGGAAAAAAAAAAGAGTTAGTTAATGAGAAAAAAAATATATATCATTAAATAAAAACACGAATATATATATATATATATTGAAATATACAAAAATGTACAATTTTACTACATTAACAAAACTAAGAAATATTTCATTAAATTACAATTGCCTCTTAAAGTGAGAGGGCTCTCCAGAAGGCAGAAATTAAAAATAGTATCTCAATTATTATTTTTGTTAAAATAATTTATAGCACAGGATACAATTTTAAGTTTTCCTTGAGTTTTTCAATTCTAATTTTATGATTTAGTCATATATCTTCAAGGTCAATAACGCCTCCATTTGAATATTTATATATGATATATTTTTACATAGAAGACATTTTTTTTCAAGATAAAATAAAATTAACCTTTTAAAAATTTTATATTCTATTACTTATTGATATATTACATTCTTTGGAAACTAAAATAATTAGTGTTTTTATAAATATTATTTTTGTTGTGGTATTTAATCACACAATATTTTGGAACAATAAATGCAAGGGAATAAAATAGAAAATCTCACTGTCCCAGCCAGGACTCGAACCTGGATCACCTGCTTAAGGATCCTGGATCTCCTTCTGGATCTCCCTCACATTTATTGTTTAAAATAATATGTGTTTTTTAATTTGTTTATTAATAAAAACTTTTTTTTTATTTAACACGTAGGCTTTTAAAATTTGTATAGTGGGAATTAATTATTCTATAAGAATGTAAGTAAACTCTAGGAAAATAAATGGTGCCGTGTGGGGAGCCTAAGAGTACCACCGCTGGTTGAAAGTAGCTAATTGCAGAAGCTTGTAGCCGGCGTTCGTTGTATCGTGTAGAGGCGCCCTAATTAATGCCGTACATCTTGGGGGATCGAACCCGATAGCCTGCTGTACCGATGCCCTACAAACTACGCCATGTGGTAACACATTCGAGGGGAATCCCCCCCCCCACCACAAAAAAAAATTTCAGAATCCTTTTGCGGTCGTCCGAAATCTTACCAGCGTAAAAGAGCTTTAGTCCACAGTATGCAATTCCGAAAATCTCCCCTTCCACCAAATGACTACCAAACAGATGAAATTTATTTCTTAATAAATTTTAATATATATTTTTCGATAGTATTATTCTTCATAAAGTTGCATATTTGATCAATATAAGTTAAAATGTACACTTAATTTGAAAATTCTATGCGGATAGATAAATTACATTATGAATTAGAAGATATATTTATCTAAGAGGGGGAATGTCAGGAATTCGGTCTTGGGAGCTGAAAGATTAAAAAATAAATTGTAACCAAAAAGGTTATTTTTATTTTCGCCAACGTTTCGGACTAAATTTCAGGCCTTCATTAGGGTAAATTGGGTGGATTGGGAGAGATAGATTTCTGATTTAAGGTAAAGTTAGAGCAGGAGTCTCTCTCTCCCCCTGAAGAAGGCCTAGAATTTAAGCTGAAACGCTGGTGAAAAAAAAAACAACTTTTTGGTAATAAATTAGTATTAAATTCTTCAGTCTTAAGACCGAATTCCTGACAATCCTCTTCTTTCTACACCAAAAATATTTCTGTTGTTGCCAACGTTTCGGCCTGAATTTCAAGCTTTCTTCAGGTTCCTGGTGAAGGGAGTTTCATTGGGTAAGATGGAGGGGTAAAATTTCCTGCTTTAGGTTGACTAAATAATAACTCTGGAAATATATTTATTAAATTTATTTGGTACTTTTCATTGAGCTAGCTATTTTTAAATACGCAACCTCAAGATATAATTGTCAGCAGCAGTTATAACCGTTGGAAAATATCCTCATTTTTCGTGAACATATTTTGAAAACAATTTAAAACTAATTCCCAAAATGTGCGCAGCTAGTTTAGAGGTGATTTAGATCATTGCTTATTATTTTCAGAAAGAAACAATTACTCATGAAGAATTAAATTCTTCTTATTCTTTTCTTTTAGCTGACTTCGGTTCAATATTTCAAAATTTCAAAATGTACGAGCTGGGCTACCCAATAAAATTTTTGTATGGAGATATGTTTAAGCAAAATCAGTATTTACTAAGGAAATGGGGGAATGTTATAATAAAAGGGAAATATTTATTTGCTTATAATATGAAAAAAAATTATAATAAAATTAAAAATACAACTAATTAATTCGAGAAATTTATTAGACACTAAACAAAAAAAATGTAGTTTTTTTTATATTTTGTTTACCTAGATATTATTATAAGATGTTTTTGGGGGGGTCGGTCTAGGTTGATCCAAAAAAATACCAATTAAGAAAAATGTGTATTTAAAAAAATAGTCTGCCTATAATTTATATAAAAAATATACATAAATAGAAAAGTTGAGGGTGGTGTCATTGGTCACTTTCACTCTCATGTGATTGACATTGAATGTAATTTTTACTTCATTGTGATCAAATTACAAAATGTTTTATTTAACAGAAAGTAATAAATAAACAAGAGTTTAATAATCTTTAAAAAAAAAGAAAATAAGGCAGATAATTTAAAAAATATGATTCTTTTTTTTAATTTGAATTTTTTTGGATCTACCTTGATCGAACCCCCCCAAAAAAATTTTTTTTTTTTCAATAAAAACTTCAAATAGAGAGTTTTTGACCGTAGATATTATTATTAAATGATTTTATTTGGGGTTCGGTCAAGTTAGACCCAAAAAAAAATACAAATTTAAAAAAGAGTATTTTTTTAAAAGATGCCTACGTTTCGGTTTACATTGTAAGCCATCTTCAGGGCTGTAGACATACAATGTCATGAGAATACAATAATAATTTATAATGTTATAATATAGAATTGCCATAATGTAATGTGATGTCAAAAGTATGAATGCAGAAAGCTATGTAAGAGATAATCTTTTAAAAAATACACTTTTTTTAAATTTGTATTTTTTTTGGATCTACCTTGACCGAACCCCGACTAAAATCATCCAATAATATAAATAAAAACCTTTCTTTCAGTTTGGTTTTTGTAATCTATTCAATCTCTTAATGTATAATTAATCTCTACCATCCTCACTTGGGAAATTCAATAACTTTTGATGAGAAATAAGAGAAGTTATTCTATTTATAAATAAAAGCTGGCTTAGTGCAGTTGGGTAATAATGAATAAGAAGCTAAAGCTGAGACTTCGCCCTGAAAACTTGTGAAGGAAACTTCCAGCTCTGGATATGATGTAACAAAGCCCTGCCTGCCTTTTATCTTCTCCCAACTTACTAATATACTTACTGCTTCAGGATCAAGAAAGTGGCGATATGGAGTAATGAAAACTTCAGACTTCAAAAGGAATTTTCATTATTAGTTTGTTCATGGCTAGATCGAGGTTGGTGGATTCTTAAATATAATTATTATATTGTTAAATATTTTCCTTTCGACCCCACACTGTACAGTGATATGGATGATCTGATGCAGAGCAGAGAATAAGCGATTACGATGGTGTGCATAATATTTTAGATTAATCGCTCAAAGTACAGCTGTAAATAGTTATGATGTGATGACTATTCTCCATCACTTCATAACTATTTAAAGCTGGACTTTGAACGATTAATTTAAAATATTAAATACACCAACATAATCATATATTCTCTGCTCTGTATCAGATCATAACCCTTCACGGCTGTTCAGTGTGGGGTCGAAAGGGAAATATTTCACAATATAATAATTATATTTGAACATCCTTCAACTTCGATATAGCCATGAATAAACTAGTGATTGATTAATTATAATGGTGTTTATCATATTCCCTATTAAGCACACACTGTACACCTGTAAAGGTATCTAATGCAGAACAGGGAATAAGTGATTATAATGTTTCCTTAAATTTAACATAAATCTGTATCACCACACATATCTTATCTACAAAACTAAAAACAAATATTCATTGTGGTATTTAATCCTATGTTAAATTGTAGACAAGAAATGCAAGGTAGTTGTAATAAAAAACTTTACTACCTCACTACCTCGAACCTAACTTTACTACCTCGAACCCGGGTCTCCTGCTTTTTTGGCAAGTTTGCTGACCATGACAACACCGAGGTAGCTAGAAAATCTCTTCTACTCTCCGAACTTTATTCCGAGTGTAGACCCCCGAGTAAGACGAATATATCGTCTTATACTAGAAGGAGTTCACATTTTCGACTATTTGTTAGACTCTCGTTTTTCTCGAGAAAAACTCGTTTTTCTCTTTTTCTTAGAGAAAAAAATATAGAATAAAAAAAAAACGAGAGTTTAATTCGTCTTACTTGGGGTTTAGACTCGGAGTAAAGTGTGGGGAGTTGGAGATATTATCCAGCTAGCCTCGGTCGTATAGTGACCAGCATACTTGCACGGGAAGCAGGCGACCCGGGTTCGAGTCCCGGCTGAGGTAGTAAGATTTTTTAAAATTTAACTCCCTTGCAATTCTTGTATAATTTATTCTCAGTTGTTTTGTACGGAGTACTCTATATATTTGTCATTATATATTACTTCTTTGAACGCATTATTCATTGCAGGGATGTATGCACAAAAAATGTTTTACTGAACCCGAATAGGCAATGAAGCCCTGAAAAGGACGAAGCTTGAATCTTGAAGGACGAAGTCCATACTGGAAGAGGAAAAAAAAATAAAAGGAAAGACAAGGAAAGAGTTTTGGGGGAGGAAGTGGAACGCAGGAAAAAGTGGGTTGCGTTAAGAATAGCGTGTGTGTACGGGGAAGGAGGGATGATGTCAAGGAAGGGTTGGAGTTAAGTCACGTAGTAGCCATGGATCACCGAATAGCAACTATCTACCGCTCTACCAGATAGCAGCACAGTCTTCTTCTTATGGCACTCCCGCCAAATTTATACTCGAGTACAGGCCGTCCTGAATATTTTATTTGTCTTTGGAGGAGCTGTGAGGAAATCAAAGACTTTTCCTTCCCTCTTCTTGCCAGCTCTCCACATTGTCTGGTTTGAGTGGGACTTCAGAACCTACCTGCAAAGCTCCAAAAACTCTAGAATTGTTAAACGTGCAGAAGGTAAATTCGGAAATGCGTAATAATTTAAGGTAGAAGGACTGCGTCCTCAGAGCATCCTGACTTGCTCCCCTGGGGCGACTACCTCGAGAGGGTGATTCTAGGGTGTTCTTGGTCTGTAATGTTAATATGGCTATCTCCGGTACACCGACCTTAGAAGTCATATGCTCCTAGTGGAGCAATGAATGAAAGAAACTATACGTTGTAGAATGTAAATTTGAACCTAGACATCATAATTTTTATGAGAGTTCGCAATTAACTGCAGCCACTATTGACTTATCCGAGATGGATAGAAAAATTGTCGCGAAGAAAAAAAATGCAAACTAATCGAATTTCTCATGAACATGAAAAACGAAAAAAAAATGGATCTAAACATTACTAAATTGGTTTTTCTCTATATCTCCCCTTAAAAATAGCCTTAATATGGAATTTAGTTAGGATAATGATTAATAATAGCTTTCTAAGGACATTAGTTTTTATTATATAACAAATTTAGTTAGGATTATTCTTTATTAAATATTATTATAAACCTTTATTAATTTATCATTATTTTTATTGTTGTTTAGTAATTAATAATATATTAAATTTAGTTTTTATTCTCTTGCAGATATAATTTATTGACCTGTTGCAGTAAAAATGCTTGTTTCTAAGCTGTACATGTTTTACTTTTCTTCGTAGAGTAATAAATCTTTAAAAGAAAATTGACAGTAATTTAATCCTTATGAATAAAATACTTGATTTATTGCGTTATTTTATTCGATGATAAATAAACTTAAAATGGAAAAAAAAAAAACACTAATTATTAATACAGAGCCTTATTCTCTTTGAATGTATTTATGTTTCAATGAAAAAAAGAGAGAAATTATATTATGCAAATGAGAAGGGGAATAATGGAAATTAAAAGTAAACCAAGGAAGGGTGGGAAACAAAGTCCACTAAAACTTACTTTTGGGGATGGTGAGGACCTGATGGGGTGTCAACCCTTGTCCTGCAAGAGTTCGTGTATCTGAGTCAGCTGTATATTTCGCACGGAAATTAAATTTGTCTTATAAATATTTTAATTATCACTGACATTTATGTACTCGTTATATTTTTTCCTCCTCTGAAACCCTAATGAGAGCCCCCTCCCCTCCCTACTTTTCTGACGTTAATCACCATGAATTAAAACTTTATTTTCTAATGTAATGTGTAATTTCTCGTCACTTTGTTAATTGTGAGGAAAACTTTTCGGTGGCTAACACAGAAATTTAAAAGTTAGAGAATGGACACACATGGCTTCTTTATTTAAGATCCAAAAAGAATAAACATTCTTTTTGCTACTGAAAAAATAAATTGCGTCACTTAGGTGTAACGTAAACTAATATTTCCCAAATTTCTGTAAATTTGTGCACAAATAAATAACAGAAAATAAGAATAAAATTAAATTCAAAATAAAATGGTTAACTTGATTTAGCAGACTAAGTTAATGTCATCAGCTGTAAGAAATGGATGTTTTCAGAGAGGCCAAATTAAAATAAGTCATTATTTTATCTTCACTAAGGTAAGTGTGCTAAAAGCTTAGTATGGATCTGTGATGAAAATTCAAATTTACGTTACATAAAGTTTTACAAAAAGACGTATTTAGGAAAATATTTAAAAAACATAATTAATTGGTCAGGCTGAGTCACTTATGTTTGAAATATAGAAAACAATTTATTTGATATTTAGGCATTTCATTGTACATCATTGAAGGCATTCATTTTTTGCAGAAATTGTATTTGTTGGGAAAATAAAATTGAATCATCGTGAATTTCTTCGTGTGTATATATGCACAAAAACACACAAAAACACACACACACACACACACACACACACACACACACACACACACACATATATATATGGGGTAAATAAGAACAGGTTGGATAAAGAGTGTAGTTAACTCACAAAAAGAAAATATTAAGAAGAGTTAAATTTTCGGGGAGATTTCTCGCCCTTCGTCGGTTGGGAGTGAAGAGAGTCTCTCGAAGGGCGAGAAGTCTCCCCGAAAATTTAACTCTGTCATTTTTTTCTCTTTGTGTGTTCACTACAACCACCTGTTCTTATTTACTATATATCGCAGCTGCGATTATTTTTTTCTCTTTATACATACAACAAATATATGATTTTTAGCGTACCACATTTCTAGGAAACAAAAGGTGTACAAAGATATACCAACGTAAACAGCTTCTAAAATTTGTTAGAAGAAAAACATCGAACAAAAATTGAAGGAGTTCTTTACTCTATAATTTACGATTTACTCTAATAAGTTTTTAAAAATTTGGCTTTATATTTTTAAATGCAAATTGTGATTGATACTAAAACTTAAAAAGTTTTTTTGTGTTATTCGGTCGCCAAACTTAGAAAACAAATGTAAACAGGTTCAGAATATTTGAAATTATCAAGAAAACCAACTGGATCAACAAATAAAAGAAGAAGAAAAAGACCTTTTAAAAATAACTTTTTTAAGAAATAATTATTTTAATTCTAAATTTGAAGAATGTGCTAAGCTTAGCGAAATGCTCAATGGAAATATAAAATAAAAAATTTATTAAAAGATGCTGCATACAGTTGCTACAATAATGACCAGACAGTTCGTACATCATTTCTTGTTAAAAATATTTTTTAAATCTATCAAGAGATACTTTTTTCTGTTGAGTATTTGCTTTATTTAGGCTCTATTTATCCTATGCTCTTTTCTAAGGAATCTCCAGCAGTTTTATCATAAATTTATTTTTTTGGCAATACCGTGCTTCCATTCCCGTGATAATACTAAATTAGAAGTAAAACATCAAGTTTGGCTACTATAAATAGGTGACTAATTTTTCAAAAAGGATCTACAATTTTTCCAAGCATTGACTCTAAAGGTCTTTCTATTCGTCATTTTTAAGTACTGACTTTTCGTGCATCTGAAAAAGCTCTCCAAATTAATAGATTTTTTGATTTTTTTTGTCCAACATATAATTTAGGTGGTGTATCCATTATAAATCGACGGGTGTGTCAAAGGATGAATTTCGTTGAGAAATGTGCATCGGGTTTAATGTTCTTTATTTATTGTTATTAAAACATAAATTTATTTAACTTCTAATATTCCGTAAATTTAAATTAATTATTGAAATACAATATTTATAATTAGCAAAATAATCACAAAAATGCATAGTAGAGTGAATTTTTAAAATGATTAAGTAAATAAACTGTCGTGGAATAACTATTACAATAATTATATTTTTTTTAACAAATTATAATACAGATCACATGATATCCTATTTTTATCTTTTTATTATAAATGAGATAAAATATTTCTCAATGCTAACTTATAATACGCTGAAAAATAGTCAATATTATTATTGAACAACCTATATAAATAACGAGTACTACAAGGATGAAGAAAATGGAAAGACCGTTCAAAGGAATTAAAGAAAACAATATCCAAAGAAAGGGTTTATTAGCTGAAGTAAGGGACTGAGCAAACCCTGCAGCAGTAGGGAAAGAGGATTTTGTGATAAAAACGATCCTTGTCTGGAGGACAAGCACAGGTTGGTCGAGGAGGAGAGGGTGGGGTATGCAAATTTGACGACAAGTCTGCTAAGATGAAAGAAGGACGGAAGACGTCCGATAGTGCGTCTGCAGAGAGGTGAGCGCTAGGGGAAGGAGGGCCGAGGGGTTGGGGGAAGGTCTGTAGTGGGGAGTGGGTGGGGGAAGGGCCGAACAGGCAAATATTTGACTTTGTCGTCCCCTCGAGCATTAGAGGAGAGAGATAGAGGGAGAAGGTGGGTAAGAAACAGAGGGAGAGAGAGAGGGAAATAGTGGTGGAGGCAACAAAGCTCTCACTTCGTCTGCTTTAACCAAGTAATAAGTACACTCCCATGGACAAGCACATACATACAACTCAAGACTTAAGTAATCCTTACGCAGGACATCCTCTCTCCTCTACGAGTCCTTTCTGCAAGCACCAGGAATACCTTTGGCAAAATACTATTTTAGGGCAACATTAGAAATAAGTACTTTAATCTTTATGATATGATAGAATATAACACAGAATTGGAGACAATGAAAATGATGTATTTACCGTTTCTTCTTCCGGGTTGGACCGTGTCAAGTTGTTGATATTTGCCGAGCTTTCGCACATCATCTGATGGCTTCTTCAGGGCTGAAAAAAAAATCATTCTCTTTTCAGCCCTGAAGAAGCCATCACATGATGTGCGAAAGCTCGGCTAATAACACCAATTTGACACGGTCCAACCCGGAAGAAGAAACGGTAAATACATCTGACGAGCGTCGAAGCCTACGTGAACAACAATGAAAATGATTAAAAAGTACTATTGAATATAATGCTTATATAATACAACATAAAAGCATATTTAGGCCTTAATATACTGTTCAGACATTTTTATTTAAATCTATCTAAATTTTAGAATGCAATTAATAGACAGATATGCTGAGCTTATTCGGTGAACTGATTTCACAGTAATAAAATGCCATTATGTTGACATATTCAGTTGATATAGCAGTAAATACATTTTTAGAAATTAATTTGAATATATTATCAGTTTCTAAGAACAATTTTACTGTTTCTTTTATTTTTTAACACATTACTAAAATATTTTAACTTTTTAAATAAACTAAATTTTTTTGTAGCAGTGAAATAGATGAAAAATACTCTTCATTTTAGCCCTTCCCATGGACAAAAAAAATTTAAATAAATATGAACACCTAATAAATAAGAATCACTATCAGATTAGGAATGTTTAGTGATCCGTGTTAAGTAGGTTTATTATACGTGAAACATATTCTTCTTCTAAAAAGTAGTATTTTGCAAATTAAATTCAAGTAATTTTTGTAAGTATTTTTTCTTTGTTTATAATTATAATAGTCTCATTTCATTTTTAGTATGGATTTATTAGTTATACAAAATATATTTTAGATTATTTATTTTATTTATAAT
>KZ809401.1:141061-158788 GCA_000696205.2 Oncopeltus fasciatus
AATTAAATAAATTAGATTAAGTTTTACTCTTTGTTTGCAGTTATAATTGACCCGTAGCCTGTACTTGTTTGCAAATTTTGTTTTAAAAAACCTATTTAAATCTATGACAAGGCAATAACTGAATTCTCCAAATAGTAACGATTGATATATTCACACAAAGACTGGATATTTTTGTTCGAATAAATATTCATTGAATTTATTTCGAGTGACTGGACTGATGCACCAATAGAAATTAGTTCTACCCTTGATATTTTCCGTTTAATAAATTTCCAAGAGGGGGATACAGCTGATTGGGAAAACAAAATGGCAGGATACATTAAATATATCAGGCCTTCGGTAACGAGTATTCAGGTCGTCCATCTTGGGGCTTCTTATGGATTCATCTGATTCCAGGTCCTTCCGCCGGAGCCAGAGAGGTACAAGAGTTATACCCCCAATCACTTAGAGGAATTGATATTGTTTCGTCTAAAAGTAGGGCAAATCTAAACCAGGGGTAATATTCTTCTTACAGTGGATGTTTTGCATAAAAATATCCTTACTTTTTTATTTTTTTCAAAAACGAGAAATGCCTGTAATCGCACACACACACACACACACACACACACACACACACACACACACACACACACACACACACACACACACACACACACACACACACACACACACACACACACACACACACACACACACACACACACACACACACACACACACACACACACACACACACACACACACACACACACACACACACACACACACACACACACACACACACACACACACACACACACACACACACACACACACACACACACACACACACACACACACACACACACACACACACACACACACACACACACACACACACACACACACACACNCACACACACACACACACACACACACACACACACACACACACACACACACACACACACACACACACACACACACACATCAACAATAACATTACCTTTTTAAATAAAATCATTCTATCCTTCATTTAATAACTGTTATTAATAAATAACAAGAAATAAGTCGAATTTAATAAAAAATAATAATGAAATAATTATACTTTTGTCGTATTTCAATATATTAAAAAAACATTTGTCGTCTGGAATGAGAGTAAAACATAGAATCATATTTTCATAAAATCATTCACAAGAAAAAATAATTACTTTGATGTTATTAAGTGGTTTAACTGATAAATACCGTTACCTACCCATTTATAAAAAAAATATGGAATATAACTAATTGCATAAAGTGATTAATGAAATCATTCCATCCCTTGCTTTTTATAAATGAAAAACAGAAAATATGCCTATTGAAATAAATTGGTCGAATAAAATACTCAATTATATACATAATTATAAAGAAAAAACATGAAATATATTCATGCTTATTAATATTTTGAATATTTTTATTTTCTGTATACTTAATATAAATAAAACCAATAATTATACAAAGAAATTTATCCAATCACATAAACGTTTAATTTGGGAAATCCGAAATCTGTTTGGTTAAATTATATTAATAAATGAATCACATTATAATCAGCTTACTTAAAGGAAATATGTCCAAGTATAGAGAAATAATAAGTTATTTGATTAAATTATCTATTCATTTTTAATATGTTAAATTAAGTAAATGCGATTAATTAAATCATGTAATTGTGGAATTTATCGTATATTTTAACAAAGGAACTACTCTAATAACCCTCGAAATGCTGTTCGTATAAGTAAGCAAAATTATAAACGGTATTTTGGTATAAGTAACCTAAGGAGGTTAAAATTTATCTGTTTTTTTTTTTCATTTGTAAAGGGGTTCAATGAAACAACATTACGAATGTTTTGTTAATTTGAAAGACTCTTTTCGTAACGAAATATATGAATTTACTAATTTTTCAGGCAGTAATTTCATTAAAAAAATTTCTTAAATTTACTTAAGACTTTTATACAAGATATATAGGATGTGCAAGATTTGGAGACGATAGGTCCTCTCAGGGTCAATTAAATGACCAATGGGTTTAATGGGAAATTAACTCAATATATAATAATTAATTGTATTAAATATCATGTATTAAGAAACTTATTAATTAAGATCACAATGACTAAAGCACAAACATTAAATACTAATGCGTGGCAATGATTTTTGCAAGTCTTCCAAAAGGATATTTATGACTTACATTAACTTTATGATATTTGTAATCTACATTAAAATCTTTAAAATATAAAAGAATAGGACTTATTTTACATATAAAAAACCGCCAAAAAAATGAAAATTTCACATGAGTAGAAAATAGATTAAGGTTACGCTAAATGGATCAAAATTTCGTTTGATTTGTCATGAAAATTATAAAAAATTTAAGATAAATTCAGAACGTTAAAGAGCTTTGAATGTTGATTAAAATACAGAGACAAATAATAACTTTATGATAATAATGACTTGTTAAATTAACAACTTTGAAGGCAGTGTTGCGAAACATTAGTTTTGAACAACGACGATCATCAATCAAGATTATTTGCTGTGATTAGAGCTGTTTGACTTCAAAATATAGAATATAGTTATGAAGTTTTCAGAAATCTTTGGAAGGCGTCAGCTGAACTTAGGGATTCGTTAAGGTTTCCCAAGCCTGGTTTTTACGGGTTCGAGCCCCGCCTCTGAAAAAGTATTTGTCGAGAAATAAAAGCTTGCTCAGTTAGTTGGGCGTATAGCCTGAAATTTTTCTCTCCCTTCATTATTTTATGAAAGGTGAGAAAAATTAAAAAAAAAAAAGTTTTTATTTTTTGGTTCAACCTTGACCGAATCCCAGCAAATTCTTTAATAATTTGACATTTTTCTTTTTACATAGCCTTGAATTTCAGAACTAGAAACCGATTCGTCCTAATAACTGTCAGAAATGGTTGAATGGATGGTTAAAAAAAAATCCGTCACTCAAAATAAACAACCAGCTAAAATTGGTCAAAGAATTTATTTAAGTGATTCTGGAGAATTTTCTGTAAAAACAAGCTCAAACTTTATTAAATTTAAAAGTTTTAATATTAACTGTACTAAACATTTAAACATCTTAAATATAAAACAAATATACATATGAGGAAACAACCTACTACAACTAATAATATATTATTAAGAAAATTCTATAAATACTTTTTATTATAGAGAATTAGGATAACTGAATGAAGCAGTGACAACGACTTTTTCTAATAAATCAAAATAAATAATTGGCAACTTTTAACATAGTATATATATATTTAATGTTGTTGAATGGTTTTAAATATTTTCTGTTGAGAGTGGTGTCATTGGTCACCTTCTCTCCTCATGTGATTGACATTGAATGTCATTTTTTTAAAAATTCATTGTGGTGATCAAATTACAAAATGTTTTAATTTAACAGAATGTAATAAATGAATAAAAGTTTATTAATAATAATAACAAAAATATTTACTGAGATACATCTACGGTATCCATTTCTACATGCGTAAAAGACAGCAGTGAATCTGTCAAAATAAAATTAATTTAAACTAGTTTTTAATTGACCGATTTTTCATAAATAAATTTTTATTTGAAAACTCATTGACCGAATCCAGATCAACTTCTTTACCATAAAACATACGATTTACAAACCATTCTATATTTAGTTAATAATAAATAATAGTGTGTAAAATAATAATTTTATTAACTATTGATTTCTCTGGACATATTAAATGAAAAGTCATTCCTTACGTTATTCAATAAACTTGTGAGGAACAATAAACTTTTCAAACACATTGTAAAGGTAATATATTTATTTTACTTCGTTGAAGGAAATTCAATAAGAGCCATGAGAAGAAAAGTGAAAGTTAAAAGTGATAAAAAAAAAGAGGGTAAAACAAAAATAACAGGCTGGAAACAAGTGAAGGAAGGAAGGTAAAATGCGGAAAATTGAAGAGTTTGTGGACAAAGAGGTAAGAGAGATAGGGGTCGTATAGGATTGAAGGAAACTTATTCATTTAGGATTGCGCTCCCTGAGGAAGGTTAAGTTGAAGTTGAAGTGGTAAAGTTGAAGCTCTAGCCTGAAGCTACATATTTCTGAAAGGGGGTGGGGGGTGGGGCTTATGAAAGATGCATACCCGCGAAAAGAGAGACTAAGTCCGTTCTCTCTCTCTCTTCTCGGCAGTCGAGGATAAACAGAGATCTCCCACATACCCACACACACACATTCAATTGTGAACCCACTTTCTACCAGCGTATATGTAGTCTTTCCACAAGTCTCACTGTTTAAAAGCTGACGTAAATTAAATTGATGTTTACATCTGAATAAGATACGCTCATTATCAATTTACTATTTAACGAACGTGAAATAAAAATAAAAATTGACGACTTTCATAAATAGAGAGTTTATGACCGCAGTGATTATTAGAAGAGATACAAAAATAAATAAAAATACAGTTTTTATCTGCCGACGTTTCGGCTTAAATTGTAAGCAATCTTCAGGGCTATCGTGAAGGCGAGACACTGATTCCGGTCAGCCATAATATGGGATTGAGGTGACAACAGGTCTTCTCTTGCCTTCATGATAGCCATGAAGAAGGCTCACAATTTAAGCCGAAACTTTGGCAGATACAAAAAAATACAATTTTTTTTTTGGTCCAACCTTGACCGAACTCCAGCAAATTCTTTACTAATTTGATATTTTTCTTTTTACAAGCCTTGAATTCCAGAAGTAGAAACCGATTCGTCTTTTTAACTGTCAAGAAGATTTTAGATAAAGATATATAATCATAATTATTTTAAGCTAATATTGATTTAAAATCAATATAATTTTATTTTTAATTATATAAAAGTGCTGGAGAGATAATATGTCCGATACAAGACAGTTAAACCAAACATAAATAGCTATAATAATTTCTCAGAGGTAAGAGAAACTTAGATAATTTAATTTAGATAAATAGCTTGTTTCGTAAATATCGTCATTGCCATTAAAGTATGATTTTGCTTAAAATTTATGTAAACTCAAAATAAAAAATTTTGTTATATTTATTGAGGTATAAATTGCTCTAAATCTCAGTAAAGGACATCCAAATTTATCTGAGATGAGTTGATTATCAATCTACCATCGAACAAAGTTTTGGTTTTCCATATGTCCTTCACAATTAGTTTTGCGGTAGAACTAGAATATTAAACTGCATTGAATCATGTTATGCACTTACAATGCTTATTCTAAACTATCAAATAAAAATTAGAAAGATTGCTTATATGAGATACGCGCCAATCTGGCAATATGTAAAATAAGCCAAATATATTTACATAAATATAAGATATTGAAAGAAAGTTTTATCAGTCAAAACTTTGTCCGATAATTTCCTCGCTACCGGAAGATGACTTAGATTTTAAAAATAACAAATCATTGGGTTTTCAAAATTAAAAAAAAAAAGATCTAACAGCAGAGAAGGGAACAAAGAGAGCCAACAAAAAAAAATTAAGAGCAAACAATGGAAAGAAAAACAAGCAACATCTCCGTCAACATTTGTACAAGAACCCCACGCTGAAGAAAAAATGTACTTCACTCTTTTGTGTAAGAATTGATTCCAGAAAGTCGAATAAAATATATTACACGCTATATGGGTTAATACATATTTGTATATTTATTATTTTAATTATTATAATTATTATTAGTATTACAATATATTATTTCGGGTGCAGTATTTTAAAATTTATTACAATCAATTTACTTCAATTGTTTATTTTTTTTCTGAAAAAACAGAGTTTATTTGAATAATTAACCCCCAATCTTTATTGAGTCTTTCCAGGGACATGGATGTTTGAAATAGAATGGTTAGCTGTAGTTAGCCACTCAGGCCAGACTCTTAGTGGTTGAAAGGGAGGTGAAGAATGTATCACTCGCTTATAATGAAAAATAAATGAAAGAGCTCATGGTCCAGTAACTACGGAAATTTTTTTAAAATAGTTTTTGTTTCTATGCACTAGTTTTAGTAGCTTTGAAGATTCCTGGATGATAATGGTAACAAACCAGGATTCCTGTGAACACTGGACCCTAGTTTGGTAGTGTTATTTATTGAATGGTGGAAAATTAGCCGGTCAGAATGATGTGTGGCGAGCACTTCTCTAATGTGCCGCGGGACCAGAATAAGCACATTCACAACACTTATGTTCCCTCTGGACCTCTACGGCCTGCACGAGGTCATATGGATATTTAAGTGAGATAGACAGTAGGATCGAGATGGATAGTTAGACAGATAAATTGGGACGAAGAAAGAGATAGAGAGAGAGAGAGCGAGAGAGAGAGAGAGAGAGAGAGAGAGAGAGAGAGAGAGAGAGAGAGAGAGAGAGAGAGAGAAAGTGGGAGTAGGGGGGAGCGATAAAGGAGACCCGACAATCTACGGCAGAAAGCCTCAGTGGCTTCTGATTGAGAAGGTAAGTTAAGCGTATTACTGCCCCCTAAGTTGGCGAAGTTAAGCGGATCCAGGCTAAGTTTAAATCATAGACTGATTTATCATACAATGGAAGGCAATTACACTGTTCTTGGCTTAACAATTCTATTTCCATTCCTCAAAATTAGATTTAGAGGCAGAATTTAGCTTTACAATTGTAGCAATCCTTCTAGAAAGAGAGCTTCCATTCTGGCTTTTAGAAATGTAGACTTCGGAGACTCTACTTCTACACCTGGGGATTCATGGTGAGTGGGGTAATCTTCACTGCAATGCTAAGTCCCGAATGATGGCATTGCTAGATACTCTAGCCATCTGGATTAAAGAAGTATATACTTCAACTGTAAAACTTCCTTCTTTTTTGTTTTGTAAACATTGTGGGTGATTATGAATGTGAAAAAAAAGAAAAAAAAAACGTGAATTTTTCTAAAAGAAACATTGCAAATACATAAAAAATATTTGAGAAGTAAGACGATGTAATTTTCTTTAAATACAGAGTTAAGTGCAGACAAATATTACTTCCAGGTGATAATTTTCTTAATCATCCCGAGCAATCTTTTGGGGATATCGTTAGCCAACCATATAACACCGATAGGACGCACCACTTCTCATGGTGCTTCAATCTCACTCCGAGTGTTTGACGTACGGGCGTAAGTGGTGATCAAGAAGCCTTATTTTGAATTTGCGATACGGAGCAATTCTAGAACTATGAAAAATAATGAGAGATACAATAAATACCTGTACAGTGCCTACTTAAGAATACTTTCGTAACAAATCGTCAATAAAATAAAATATAATATATACTATTGGAGAATTGGAAGAAACTTGGATACCGATCCTGGATTCATCTAATAATAGATACTATAGTCCAAACATTCATAATGGGCAGCATTGATATCTTTATAATTTAAAATAAAATAATTCGAACCCACAAATCAAAGTTTCCACACAGATGTGGTTCAATTTCAACCACTAAGGAATTTAGAAATTAAAAAAAAAAATCTTAAAGGAGAAAATCAAGAAATGTAAATGAGAACACACCTACATGAGTACATACCCACGTACACATGAATTTAGGGACCTGCAAAAGTAGATTTAATTTAGAGAAATCAAGACATTTAGTACTTTTTGAGTAAAATCGAATAAGAAAAGGATATGGGTTTAATGAGAGATATAAATTATAATTGTGATATCATTATTGTTGTTTGAGTTTTAAAAGTGTTAAAGGAACTTAATAGAAGTAAAAAGTAATTTTTAAACAATTATGCTCTAAATGATTTTTAAGGAAGAAATATACAAATGTATCTAGAAGAGCTGAGAGTACTTTAATCACCGGCCAGACTAAAAAAATCATTAGTGGTCATTTTATATTTACATTATTCATTCAAACCCTCCTGAAGTAAATTAAAATTTCTTATTTACGCTTATTTTTATCCATCTTTAATGACACAAAAATAGGCTACTTAGATTACAATGCTCCTGGGTAAGGAACTTTTCTTCGACATCGGATAGGAGAGACGGATGAAGACTAAAATTTCTGTTAAATAATCCAAAAGGCAGTTGAATACATACAGTGACAGTAAACACATGTCCTCGGCCAAGAAGATGGACAATGTCCGAAAGCGCTCGCCAACAGAAGAAGATGGTTTGCAGAAACCAATGAAGACGGATAATAGAAGGTATGATAGTACTAATATTTCTTTTAAATCGCAGTATGTGCCAATCTCAACATCTAAGCAACTCTCAGAAAAAAAACTAACTATTCTAAGATGATTTTAGTTGGGGTTCGATCGAGGTAGATCCAAAAAAAAACACAAATTAAAAAAAAAAAGTCATGGAAATGTGAACTTAGGGACAGGACGTCCTCTCTCATCTTCATGATAGCCCTGAAGATGGCTTACAATGTAAGCCGAAACGTTGGCAGATAATCGTTCATTAAAAAAATACATTTTTTTTTTTTTGGATCTACCTCGACCGAACCCCAACTAAAATCATCTTAGAATAATATCTACGTTCAACAAACTCACTTTTTAAAACTAACTATTATTTTAATGATATTGATTCTAAAAAATATATAAATAAGATATATCCAGTCTTGCCTTGGCAGTCGTGCAGAGAGGATCTCTACGCTCCTGAGGATTAAGATATCTGATAAGTAGACCTTATCGTTTTAACCACAGTTTATTTTTATTTTTCATTTTATTTTTATTTACTCAGTTTGTTAAGTTGAGTGTGAGTAGTTTTCGAGGCTTGGGGATGGAAAACTCCCCAAGCCCTAAGAGGCGAAAAAAACTTTTTCCGCCGCGGCGGGATGATACGTCGTGTACATACGTCACACAGACGATTAAGTTCGTTCATATTAAAAAGGAAGGAGAGGGTAATCTTACCAATGTCTCCCCCTTTTTAATTGAAAAAGTAATATTTGGACATGCAGGTAAAGTAAAAGCGGTGAGAAAATTACGCGACGGGTCTATACTTGTCGAGGTGTTTAATGATAACCAGGCAAAACAATTGACGAAAATCAAATCATTAAATGACCAAATACCTGTCACAGCTGAACCTCACGTCACACTTAATAAAAGCAAAGGGGTAGTTAGAAGTATCGATCTCATGTGTGTTCCAGAGATCGAAATTCTGGCTAATTTAAAACAACAAAACGTAATAGACGTGAAACAAATAGTAACTAAAAAAGATAACCAGCCACTACCTACACCATCTTACATACTAACATTCTCAACCCCCACTCCTCCTAAAGAAATTAAAGCCGGTTACTTGTCACTAGCAGTACGCAAATATATTCCCGCCCCTTTAAGATGCTTCTCGTGCCTCCGTTTCGGCCACCCCACCACCACCTGCAAGGTGAAAGTGTGCAAGAAATGCTGCTCAAAGGAGCACGAGGAAATAAATTGTAATAATAATCATTTCTGTGCAAACTGTAATGCAAACCACTCACCACTCTCTCGTGAATGTCCCACTTGGCTAAAAGAAAAAGAAATCAAGGCTATACAGGTTAATGAAGAAAAAAGTCCCGCTGAAGCGAGAAAAATTTATAATGCTAGAATAGCACCCTCCTTTTCAAAGTCTTACGCTAGCGTTACAAATAGTAAACAAGCCCCATTATCAACGTCTTCAAGCAGCCACGTCAGTGGTGTTATTAAAAAATCTATTTCCGTTCAAACGGATACATTTATTTCGGAGTCAGTTTCGACTCCTCATTTACCCTCCCCCCACCACTCTCGGGCTACCCGGGAGCAATCCCCTCCCCTTCCCCCCTCCCCCCCTACTGGGTTACCCCCTTTTCCCTTTCCCCCTCCCCAAAGATCCCCTCTCCCCCCTTCAGTACCCCCCCCACCCACCACTCCTTTGCAGACACCCGGGGCTGACCCCCCTACCCCTAAAATAATTCCCTCTACCCCCACCACGTCTGAAGACGGGTGGACAGAATCATCAAATCGAAGAAGGAAGAAAGCAGGAAAGAGCACTAAAGAAAAACCAGGTAGCCGCTCATCCTCTCTCAATAGAGATAAGATCGATGACTAGGCTAATAGACCCTGTCTGTTATCTCTTATTCGATAGTAGGTTTAAGATTATTTTCTTTAAGCTCACAAATACTTATTATCTGGCATTTAAAGTATATTTATATATGTTACGTGTTTTCTATAAATCCGAAATAATTATGGTAATAATTTACAAATTTTCTTCTATGTCAAAAAATTATTGCAGACCCTGCAAATCTACAAATTTAACCAATCCTAAAAAAATTTTCAAAAACCCTCCCGTTAAAAACATAAATATTTCTTTGGTAAGGAATCATAAATATATAAAATTCTACCTAATAATTATTTTTTACTATGTACTTTATTTTCTAATTAACTTATTTCATGATTTACCAGATACGAACTTAGTAGCCATTTACTCATTATATTATATTGCAGTTATTAATACTCTCTATAATATTGTGAAATCATTTTACGTTACGTGTAATATATATTACCCAATATTGTACCTCGTTGTAAATTTTTATATTCATAAAACGATTTTATTCTCGGCTACATATTATAAATATACACCAGTTATCCTCTTCAACACTATATATTTTTTCTACTCTATAAGATCTCTACCAAACTATAAATTATATTTCCTTTCCTCATGTTATATTAGGCGACCTAAATATTTTTACCCAAATTTATGGCAGTTATACAGTGGAATTTATTCGGGATAAGATCAAGGTATAATGATTTAAAAATCCTCATACAAGAATACGAACCAATTTGCCTAGCACTCCAGGAGACCCGTCTACGCAACATTGACAAATTTTCACTAAAGGGGTTCGATATTTATCGACGAGATGTGAATGAGGGTCCACGCGGCCACGGTGGAGTCATGAACCTCGTTATTTCTTCAGTACTCTC
Organism: Oncopeltus fasciatus; assembly: GCA_000696205.2. Lineage (NCBI taxonomy): Eukaryota > Metazoa > Arthropoda > Insecta > Hemiptera > Lygaeidae > Oncopeltus > Oncopeltus fasciatus. The sequence goes on from KZ809401.1 coordinate 151,911, forward strand.
CGATCCTATACCCCTCGAAACAAATCTACAGGCTATAGCTACTAGAGTTCACACGAAAATAGCATTTTCCCTTCTAAATATTTATCTCCCTCCCGATCAGGAACTTCATGTTGAAGAATTGAATAACATCATAGGACAAACCCCAGCGCCGATTCTTCTGGTAGCCGATGCAAATGCACATAATAGCATCTGGGGCTCATGTACCACTAATAATAGAGGAAATATCGTAGAAGAAGCCCTCGTTCGCAATCATTTAGTACTTTTAAACACCGGTGAACCAACCTACCTTAGCTCATCATACGGGACATATTCAGCCATAGATATTGCTGCCATATCACCTGCCCTGTACACTCAGACCGAATGGCTCCCACTTGAAGAACTTCATGGAAGTGATCATTTCCCCATAAAAATTTGTATCTCCCGCAACTGTAAAACCATTAAAAAGAAAAAAAGCTGGAAAATAAATAAAGCTGACTGGTGTAAATTTACAGACTTAGCCAAGCCTCCACACTTACAACCAGAAAACTTAGATGTGAACGGTGTAAATAATTTAATAACAGAAGCAATCATAAGTGCTGCTACGGAGAGCATACCGTTAAGCTCTGAAGAGTACAGACGGCCACCAGTACCTTGGTTCAATGAAGAATGCAAGATAGCTCGACAAAAGCGTAGAAAAGCCTTGAGGAAATTCAAGAATAATATGACCCCAGAAAATCTATCAGATTTTAGAAGACAACGAGCAATATGTCGCCGAACTTTCAACCAATCAAGAGCTGAATCTTGGCGACTTTTTACAGCTTCACTGAACAAGGATACCCCATCTAAAACAATCTGGAACGCAATAAGGAATATTGAAGGAAAAAGCAAACCGAGCTCTTACACAATTGACTGTGACGGACAACTTACGGACGACCCAACTAAGGTAGCAGAAAAATTTGCTTCCCACTACTCCGAACTGTTCAATGCTGATTACGAGGAAGAATTTATGACATATAAAGAAGGACGTGAAAGACATTACATAGATTTTACAAGCAATAATGAGGAATATTACAATACCCCTTTCACTGACTGGGAACTGACTAATACTCTGAAAAGTGTCAGAGGCTCTTCTCCAGGACCTGATTTAGTCCATTATTTGATGATAAAGCATCTGCCATCAGATACACGCAACTGGCTATTAAGATTTTATAATTACTGTTGGGCACAGGGAAAGTTCCCAGATGCCTGGAGGTTAGCGGAACTTATTCCAATTGAGAAAAATGGGAAAGATAAGCGGCGAGCAAAAAACTATAGACCAATTTCATTAACCAGCTGTCTCTGTAAAGTACTCGAAAGGATGGTCAACAGGAGGTTAATGTGGATATTAGAGAAAAATGACATGCTACCTAAGACACAAAGTGGTTTTCGCAAAGGTCGGTCAACAACTGATCACCTTGTGCAACTTGAAGCCGAACTGCACTATACCTTCATTAATAAAGAGCAAGGGATCGGCGTGTTTTTTGATGCAGAGTCGGCTTATGACCGAGCATGGCGACATGGCATACTGGAAAAACTCCATGCATTGGGTTTTAGAGGCTCCTTACCAATCTTTGTAAGAAATTTTCTGAAAGACCGGAGGTTCCATGTTCGCATAGGTAATGTGACCTCACGAGACTATGAACAGCGAAATGGGGTGCCGCAAGGTTGTGTGCTTAGTACAACGCTTTTCGCCCTAGCAATGGTAGATTTTGCTCTGAGTCTACCCAGAGGAGTCAAAATGTATCAATATGTAGATGACCTAGCGATATTTTGCCGAGGACATGACATTACTTCAGTACATAGAAAAATCCAAGATGCTATCAATAGAATGTCAGTAACGGCTAAAAAAAATGGTGTAAAGTTCTCTACTGAAAAAACTAAGTGTTTACATTTTTCCAAGAAAAGAAATACTCCAGAATCACCATTGCTAACCCTAAATAGTGCACTAATACCATATGCTGAAAATTGCAAATTTCTAGGTCTTGTTTTCGACAAGCGTTTGTCATGGAGATCCCACATTGAGCAGCTTAGGGAAAAATGTTTCAGGAAACTAAATCTATTGAGGGTTCTTAGCGGGACCAAATGGGGCTCCGACAGAACCACAATGCTGAGAATTTATAATACTACTATATGCTCTAAAATTGATTATGGGTCATTTATATATGCCTCTGCCAAAACCACGACCCTTATCCGCTTGGATACAATCCATCACGCAGGCATAAGGACAGCCACCGGTGCCTTTCGCACTAGTCCAGTACTCTCCTTATGTGCAGAAGCCGGGATTCCCCCCCTACTATTCAGACGACAAAAACTCGCCATTAACTACGCCTCCAGAGTATACTTTAACCCATCCAACCCTGCACATGCTTATTTATTCAAACTAAAGTACATCAGGAAATTCAATAATAATAACTCCTCCAGTAAACCACTAGCTTATAGAATATCAACCGCCATAGATTCATTAAAACAAATTAAAATAGAAAACAAAATACCACATTCTCCTCCCTGGAGAAGAATTAGACCTAATTGCAATATTTCAATGGCCAAACTCAAAAAAGATAAAACATCCCCACCTACTTACCGCGATAAATTTGAAACAATTCTAAACACCCTGAAAGACTTTGAAATCATATACACTGATGGGTCAAGAACCGAGCAAGCTACCGGATATGCTGTAGTCACGTCTAGTGCTACCTACAAATACAGACTCCACAACTACTCTAATACATATTCAGCTGAATTATGTGCCATTTCTGCCGGCCTGTACAGATGCATGACTGTTTCAAAAAGAAAAATTGCCATCATAACTGACTCACTAAGCGCATTACAGGGCTTAGATGATATGTACACAAACCATCCTGCAATTGCTGAAGTACAAGAAAAGATAACTGTGTGTTCGGAAATAGGAAAATCTGTACTGTTGCTCTGGGCCCCAGGTCACATCGGAATCCGGGGCAATGAGTTGGCAGATGAAGCAGCAAAAGCTGCATTAACCCTGGAGCTCCCTATACGAACCGTTGTCACACCGAAAGACCTAGCAGCACCTCTGAAGAAGAAGGTATCTGAAAACTGGCAAAATATGTGGAACGAAAGTCCTCCAAGCAAATTAAAAACAATAAAGCAGACAGTCAAACAATGGCATTCGTCCATTAGGGAAATTAGAAGAGAAGAAGTTCTTATTACCCGCTTACGAATTGGACATTGTAGAGCCACTCACGGCTATTTGATTACAAAAGAAGAACGACCTATCTGTCCTTCATGCCATGACCCACTTACAGTGGTTCACTTGCTTTCAGATTGTCCTTCATACCGCCCCATAAAACAAAAATTCAAGCTGACCGAAAATATAGAAACACTACTTGGAGATAACGATACTAATATAAATCGAGTTATCAGTTACATAAAAGAAATAGGTTACTATAATAAAATATAGTAACAATCTACAAATACTCACCAATATTAACTTAATTTCTCAGACCTCAATGAATAGGCTCAACATTAGTTAAACCAAAAAAATGTTTATACCCCTTTAACCCCGCTAATATGAGAATCCTTCCCTCTTGAAAATCTCTCAAATCTATCCAGGTTAGTCATCCACGAGACAGTGGATCGGTGGTGGGGCCGCCCGTGTGATGTCGCTGGGTCCGTTGTGGGGCCGCGGGTCGGCGCTGTTGGAACTCGGAGGCCGACCTGGAGGATGTGGACGGCCTGGTCCAACCGTGCACATCCTCACCCCCAGGTATGGCAGCCAGAATTTAGTCGGACCGGAATGTCTAGGGGCAAGCCTGGTTCCTGCAGTGCTGCCGGTGGCTCCGTGGCGGGCTTGGGGGATCGCGTGGGGGTTCCGCCGTCTTTATTGTTTCACCTTCCGAGGAATTAATATTAAGAATCATAGGCGCTGATAACCAAGTCGTTGAGTGCTTATTTGGAAAAAAAAAAAAAAAAAAAAATAAGATATATCTGTAACTAATATTATGAACCCTAAATGGAGACAGCTGAAATCCAAACAAAGATTCTAAGCAGTTGGCTGTATTCTACTCGGCATCGCATGACGAATCCTACTGACGGACTGGAACTAACGCGTTCTATTACTGGAGCGTACATGGGGCGGACCCAGAGGCGTTAAGACAGAACGGATTCATAGAGAATCGTACATCACGATTAGAGATCGCAGTGAAATCTAGGTGTGTACTTTCACATAAAGCTGTCCAAAAACCGCCATCACAAGTGAGAACTGTTTCTGTATTAAATAATTTCGAACATAAACATTTAGTTTGTATTATAAACTTAAGGAATGAACATGAGCCTGGCTGAGGAAATTCACTAAGTAACACAAGCCAGATTTTTATCCGTTTTGCCAAAAGTGATTACAAAATACGTATATATATATATATATATAGTACCTATCGAACTAGTGTTGTTCTACAATTATTTATGGCCAAGTTGTCTCGCAAATAAGTATCTAAAAAAAAATATTTACAAATTAAAAGGTGTCGAATTTTAAACCAATGGTAAAAAAAATTTTTTGCGACAACAGGTGGCTTATTGCCAGATTTTTCATAGAGATATCAAGGTATTCACATTGGTCAATGTTGCCTTGTAGCAACCGTTCAAATATTTTATCAGTTCTCCACGAATCCTACATTGAATAAACTAAAGATTTTATGCACATACACGCATACTAAGAAACACACGCATACGCACACACACACACACACACACACACACACACACATATATATATGTATGTGTGTGTGTGTGTGTGTTTGTGTCTATACATGCCCCAGCATCAGCATTATTTGAGATAATAAAACCAAACTTGGTATACTTTCTTCTTTTTGCAAACCAATCGATGAGTTCTTAATAGCTAAAATCTGCCAAGAGGAGGGGGGATTGGTTAGTTTTAGTTATAATTTTCAACTTTTTACTGGAATATGTTGAAATTGGGTGAGTGAAAGGGGGGGTTTAAAGGAAGACTATAATTTATAATCAGTTGTAATCAAAATTTATAATAAGTGTTACAGCAATTATATAGCCATAAAAGAAGTCAGTACTTACAACTTTATATATGCTAACAAAATATGTATTATATATTGTTCTCTTAGGCTATCCACACTCTTCAAAATAATTTTGTAGGAACATTTTCCAAGTTGGACCGTATCAATTAAACCATATTCAAACTGGACAAGAAGAAATTATAATAAATAATGTTATACGTTTAAAAAAAAAAATTTACAGAAGATATAAGAACTGTCTGTTAAAAAAAAATCTTTTCAGATGGGATAAAAATATTTATTTTAATTATTTTTAGAGGGATTGTCGTGGTCCCCAGAGAGTAGCCCTTCCCCCATTCTTAGTTGGGAATTACAATGTTATCTGGAAAAGAATTAATTATGACTCGTCGAGGAGGGGGCAGTCTGACTGTTGTGATCATTAATATTTAGCATGTTTCTTGTTAACTTTGCATAAAGTTTCGGCACAGTACTCGCGTTCATTTGAATTTTTCTGAATAACTTTTCAAGTTTTTTTTTTTTTTTGTCTCTTTGGGTGAAGAGATGGGCGTCCAAAACTTCGAAAGAATACATCCTTTAGAAAAAAAAAATGGTACATGAATGAGGTGTTTTGTCAGCTGATTTCAATTGTGTCCGCCTTCAAGGCTTAAACATTCTTGGCGCCTGAATCTGAGACTAACCTCAGATTTTGTCTATCCCTACAACTTTTTAAACTACAGGATATCCTAAAAGTAAAAAAGTACCAAATATGCAATTTACAAAACAATTAATGTAAGTTAAATTGTGTTCATACATATAAAATTGTGTAATTAATGAACGGCACATAAAATTTGCGTTTTAGCCATTATCGATATGGTGATAACCATATATTGGTGTTAGGAAGGGAGCGATGAATGATTCTTTGAAATCAATTGACTGATCGATGGGCGCCTTCCCTGGAGCGAGTTACGAAGGCATCACTCATCTCCCCTGCGATTCTCGTGGATACTAAGATCCTGGGGCACTCACCTCTAGGTACTGAAGGCTGTCTACTGTTCACGTAGTAATAGCAAGTAGGAGCTTTTTAATATGTGTGGGATAACCTGGTAACATTTGATTTGGCACTACAGAAGAGGTCAGTACCACATGCTCCAGACAGTCAACCGGAACTCTAACAGAAGACCATATACTGACGCAAACAATGTGTGACGACACGAATCCGAGTTACTTTTCTTTCAGTTAGGATAAAGAAATATTTTAAATGAAAGATTTGTCGGGATCTATTATATTATTCTGAAATGAAGACACTAGAGTATATATACAAATATACATATATTGTTTATTGTAGAAATATACTAACGCACATAAACATACTCATACACACTCTCATATAAATATACAAGGCACCTACAGTTTAGTAAGTGGCAAGATGAAGGTTTTAATCCTGGCTCTTCTAGTCCATTTTCTAAATTGTTAGATCTAAAGCTCGTTACCACAAGGCACAATAGTTGTGACGCTAAAAGAGCACTGGAGTCAAGTTGGCTGTGCCTTGGTTATGAAACAGGACTAATCCCGGATTGATGAAATCCGCCAGTCTCCAGGTGGCAGCTTATTGAAAGGTTAATCCCCCTTTAATACCCTCACAATATGTCACAGGTCCAGTAAGGTTAGAGAGGTTTAGGAAGAAGGCCGTACTCACCCTATTCGTGGAAAAACTATCCAATCACGTTTCCGTATGTGAGTATAACTGTGTTTAAGGAAGGTATCTGAGCTCTAGCTAAGCGCACATAAGGACCACGTAATGCAGCTAAAAACTCTTCGTATCTATAAAACCCCCTCTCCCCCAAATTATATATATGAACTAACGCG
>KZ809402.1:17670-30944 GCA_000696205.2 Oncopeltus fasciatus
CCCTTTTATTATATTAATCTTTTTTTAAGCCATTAAGTTCAAAGATAATCTTTTTTTTTTTAAATATTTGATTTGTATTTAAATATAATTATTTTAATGTGGAATGAATAGTTGACCGTCAAGTTCTATGAAGAGAGGATTGTCGGGAATTCGGTCATGGCAGTGACAATTTCTTTTCATATAATTATTTTATTTTCTTCCCAACATTTTTTTTTTTTTTAATCTTTCTCAAGTAGCTGCATTACTTACTTAGAGATATTTCTAAATTCTCAAAGTGATTACATTTGATAGTTAGATCGCCTGCACGGTGTCTTTTAACGATATTGTTAAAATGTCACTTTTTAACGATTGACGAACAATATGTAGAAAATAATAAAATCTTTGAAAAGAATCTAAAGACGAAACAACTTCAATTGGAGAGAATCAAACGAGGACTTAAGGACGAATATAAATAAATTATATAAGAAATGCACAGGAAACAGAAAAAAAAAATCTTACTACCTCAGACTAACAATAGCTGCCAATGTTAGCTCCATTGAGACGACATATTTGTCTTCCTTGAAGATTTCGACTCGTAGAAAAGTGTGGGGAGTTGGAGAGATTATCGAACCTACCTGCTTCGGTGGTCAGCGCGCCTACCCGGAAATTAGGAGACCCGGGTTCGATTCCCCTTTGAGGTAGTGAGACTTTTTTTCTGGCTCCCTGTACATTTCTTGTAGAAAATTTAGCGTGGGATTACATGCCAAATTTAATTCCATTATTTATAAATCAATTATTTTTTAAAGAAATTATAATATTTAAAAAAACATATATTTTTGTAAAATATATTATTTTCTTCGACATGAAAAACCATTGTATTTGGAGTGTGTATGAGCCTTTTGAATGTGTGTATATTTATAATTTACTTTTGGATATAAATAGAATTTTAAATTAAGGGAGAAAAAAATTATTTTGTTAAATTGTTTAGTGATAGGGAAATAGATAGTTATGTGATAGAGTGATAGATTTTGAGTAAGAGCTCTCCCCACCCATTTACATGCCGTATAATCATCATTATGGAGGGATAACCAGATATAATTGTTTTTGTTTTTTTTTAATTTTTATTTATTTATTACATTATGTTAAATTAAAACATTTTGTAATTTGATCACCACAATGAATTAGAGAAAAAAAATGACATACAATATCAATCACATGAGAAGAGAAGTTGACCAATGACACCACTCTCAATTTATTTACAGATTATGTCCCCAGGAGGTCACGGGGCCATCTTCTTTTTAGTCGTCGGGGTGGATCATAGGGGTTGGAGTCCGATGACAGGGAGTGGGCATATGGATTAGGGTGAAATTGGAGTTTACAGTGGAGGAGCTTGAAGCGAGTGGAGATGAAGTCTTGGACGAATGGGATATTATAATCTTGATGTAGGGTAGAGTTCGAGACGTAGTATGGAGCATTTGCAATAACTCTTAGGATTTTGGATTGGAAGGATTGAATACGTTGGATGTTGGAAGGCTTAGCGGCACCCCAGAGTTCTGCACCGTATGTCCAGATCGGTCGTATTAGTGTTTTATATAGAGTCAGTTTATTCTCTGTTGTGAGCTTTGAACGCCTGTTTATTAGTCTGTATAAGAGTCCGTAGCGCCTGTTGAGTTCTTGTCGTTTGATTTTTATATGTTGGCTCCAATTAAGTCGTGAGTCAAGGTGGAACCCAAGGTAACGGACTGAATCAAGGAGGGGTATAGGTATACTATTAAATGTGACATTAGAGGGGGAATCTTTTCTTAGTTGAAAATTTACCTGTACGCATTTGGACTCATTTATCTTAATTCTCCATTTGCTACACCAGTGCTGAATGGCATCTAGGTGGTTTTGTAGAATATTGGAAGCGGTTTTAGGATCAGGATGGGAAGTGAGGATCGCTTTGTCATCTGCAAATAGGGCCAGTAGGGTATTAGGATGGGTGGGGATGTCCGCAGTGTAAAGGGTGAAAAGGATAGGTCCAAGCACACTGCCCTGTGGAACGCCCGCTTTCACAGGGAAGTGTTCGGAGTAATCTGATCCTTGCCGGACCCTAAAGAATCGGTTAGAGAGATAAGATTTAAGGATTAGATATATGGTACTTGGGAATATGGACTTGAGCTTATATAATAGTCCAGAATGCCATACTCGGTCAAATGCTTGAGTGACGTCCAAGAATGCACCAGGACAGAATTCTTTTCGCTCAAGGGAAGAGGAAATGTAGTCTACAACGCGAAACACCTGCTGGACGGTAGAATGCTGGGAACGGAAGCCAAACTGATGATTGGGAAGGATATTTGAGGAATTTATGATAGGCATCATTCGTTTTAGAAGAACTTTCTCAAATACCTTGGACATTAAAGGAAGAAGGCTGATTGGTCGATAGGATGATGTATTGTGAGCAGGTTTACCGGGTTTGGGAAACAGGATTATTTCAGAGAATTTCCAGAGAAGTGGAAAGTGTGTGGTTCGAAGGACACTATTATAGAGGTATGTCAGGAAAATGATTGCTTTTTGGGGTAGGTTTCTAAGTATTAATCCGGTGATTAAATCATAGCCGGGTGCTTTGCGTTTAGGCAGATGGTTAATAATATACTTGACCTCAGATGGTGTTACTGCCCTAATCGGCAAGGACATTGGTAATGGTGTGTCCAGTGAATCCTCAACCTCTGCATTATTGGACAAACTGTTAGGATCTGGATGAGGAGTAAATGTTTCTCTTAGATGTCGAGCAAACATTTGGGCCTTGTCTTTGTCGGAAGAGGCCCAGGAGCCATCTTCTCGACGCAAGGGGGTGGAAGGTTCATGGTGTTTCAGAATTCTGCGAGTTGCAGTCCAGAGGGATTTGTCTCCTACTGAGAGGCTTGACAGGTAGGCATTAAATGCCTTATTTCGTAAATCACCTAGTTTTTGTTTTACGAGACGGGATAGCTGGTTGAACTTCCTTCGATCTGAGGGATGCCTGAACCTGTGAAACAGGGCTCGAGCTTTACGCTTTGCCCGTATAAGGTTTTTAATTGAGTCGGGGATGGGCTCTGGTGAATATATAGTGGACTGGGTGCAGTTAGATTTTGAGTTTGCCTCCCAGAGACACTGCTGAATAGTGACAGTAAAGAACTGGACACTATCATCCAGCTCTTCAGGAGTTTTCAAGGAGACTCCGAGGTCAAGTGACTCTTCAAGTAGAGTTCTGAAAAATGGCCAGTCAATGGGACCATTTATTAGTGATGGTGGCAATTGTCTAGGGATGGGTGTGAGTGATAGTGTCAGGAGTACAGGGCTATGGTCAGAGGAAAGATCATTTAACGTAGTTACGGAGTGGTGAAAAGGAATAAGATTTTTACAAATGAAAAAATCCAGGATATCAGGAAGACGGTTAGTATCAGTGGGCCAGTAGGTGGGGGAGGAGGGACATAAAGTAGAGAAATTGTGAGAGGAAATGACATTATACAGAGCACGGCCACGGGAGTTGGTCGCTCTCGTGCCCCACTGAAGGTGTTTCGCATTATAGTCTCCGCCAGAGAGGAAACGGGGACCTAAGGATTTAAAGTGCTCTTGGAATAGGCTTGAGGTAACAGGTTTGTTAGGTGGACAATACACTGCGGAAAGGGTAATTGGAGAAGTGGTAGTATGGATAGACACTGAAGTGGATTGGAGGGAGTCTGTAGGAGTGGAAGGTAGCAAATGATGAGTATGGAAAGTGCGAATGAGGAGCGCTGTTCCACCATGAGCCCGTCCGTCTGGGTGATCAGTTCGGTAAGTTGTGTAGCCTGGTATGTAGAGTTTCTTATTTTTAGTTAGTCGTGTTTCAGTAAGTAATAGTACATCTATACCTTTATCTTCTAGTGTCAGTTTGAGTTCATTTGTGTGTGTTTGGATGCCGTTAGCATTCCAAAGGAGGACGGAGAAGGAATTAGAATTGGAAGGACTCATTTTAAGATAGATGAGGAAGTCAATTTATCCAGTACTGTTGTCAGTAGGGTTATAAGAGGGGTGAGGAGGGCGCGGAAATCGGAGAAGAAGGAATGGAGCATGGCTTGGAGATCAAAGGAAGCTGGTGATGGAGGAACATGGGAGATGGCAGGTCGCTCCCTCCTGGGTGGCTGTCGTTGAGGAAGAGGCGCTTCTTGTCTGGGTTGGTCCGCCTGAGGCTGTTGAATCTGAGGTTGGTGTCTGCCCCGTGACAACGATCTCAGCCTGGGTTGTAGCTCCTGGTTGGTCGATTGTGGGGACGCTCCCTGTCCACTTAGTGCGGGTCTGTAGGAGATTCCAGGCTGGATGGTCCTTGAAGTGGGGCGTGGGTTCCTGGTTGGAGGTTGTTGTGATGGCACACGAGGGTTCATTACCCTCTGCTTGACCTTCTTGTATATGTCACAGCCCCTGTAGGTAGCAGGGTGGCTTTTTCCGCAAAGGGCACAGGTTGCTGGTTCCTCTCTCCTCTTTTGGCAGTCAGTACTGTGGTGTGTGCCACCTCATTTTACGCACCTAGACTGTAGTTACAGCCAAATTTTGTATGCCCAAATTGCTGGCAGTTATGGCACTGAACCACTTCCCTTTTTACGTAGGGCTTTTCAACCCTTATTATTGTGTGGCATAGTGCCGGAATTTTGTAAATGTCTTGTATATTGGGCGTAGTGGTGCCTTGCCATTTCCTCTTCCAGGGCTTAATACATTGAGAATATTTTTTACTACGAACCCTAAGTCAGTTAGTTCTTCCCTAATGTCTTCGATCGGCGTTGTGTGGTAGAGATTTCTAATGACGACTCTTAAAGTCCGTTCTTCCTGTAGTTGGTAAGTATGGAACTGGGCGCTTACCGATTTCAGATAGCGTACTATCTCCCTGTACGTATCTTATGAGTCTGGGATTATTTTAGTATCTGTCTTTCGACTGATACATGCGTATTTACCTCGGCCTACTTTCTCATCCAACTGTCTACACATCAGACCGAAGTTCACTATGTTTTTTACAAATATTGGAGGGGGCTTTGGTATTCGTGGGGTATCTGTGGTCTCCATGTTCTCTTCATTAGAGAGAACGTTAAATGGGTTCGCAGTAAAAAATGGCGATGTTTCTGTTAGTTGTGTTGTATTCTGGGCGATTTCTGAGGGTGGGATTGTTGGTGGTGATGGAGGTCTATTTATGTTAGAGGGTTGGCTATTCTCATCGGTATTTTCACTCATATTGGTGGCTGAAGATGACTTCGTGACTCTGTTATTATTCTCGTGTTTGGGCTTGTTTTGGGGGGGGCGACATTTGAGAGCCTCCCGCTGAATGAGGGCGCTTTCCTTTCTTCGCTATTTTTTTGTGATGGTAAGCATCACTCATTACGTAAATATAATATAAGAAAAACAAAAACAACAGTAAATGTAAATATTTACTGCTCTTTATCGCTAAGCCGGGGGACCAATCAGAGATTACTTAATCTGCTTAGCCGATAGTGTAAGCCGGCCGATATGAGCCCGCTGGCTGGGAGCTGGAGGGGACGCGCCTGACCAAGCACGTCTGCCTGTATGCCCCTCGCTACTAAAAATAAATGAGTATTTAACTCACTTGCTGTGGGCTTGTTCCTCGGTGAAATTCCTCGAAACTTTGTCAACGTCTTCAGGCTGGCTACATCTTTAACTGTGACCAGTTTGGTAACAACTGAACACTTTTAATCACTTCAAAAGAAACAATTGCAGAGAGCTAACAAAACACGTCCTCTCTCTACAATGGCTGCTGTCGAACTCTAATTGTTTTAAAAAATAAAATATAGTTTATTAGAATCATTATGGATTTATAGATTATTTTAATTTTATTTATGTTATTTTTTTTTGTCAATATAACATATAAACAAAGTATTTATTTTTAATGAAATAATTAATTCATGTCTTAGAACCTAAAACATGTAATTTTTTTTAAAAACCTTATGCACCACAATGGATTTTCTGAATGCTTTTTTTCTTGTTGGATATTTCTTTAAAACTGAAGTTTTATTCAGAATTGAAAATTTATCAGTCTGTTCTGAAATTATACATGTCTCTTGCTTTAAAAAGAAATTTTAACCCCCTGAGAATTTAAAAAAAAGTTAGCAATTATTTTGATGAAAAAATTAAGCTAGTTCAGCACCTTTTAATTTTTTTTCTATTTTTATATATCTGAAAAGTCTTATTTTGTTATTTTTAGAATTTTTTATGCACCTAAATCTTTTGAAGTATCTCAGAATATATATGTGTAAAGATTTTCCTTCGAAATTTCTAACTTAGCTTAGTGAACATANATATATATATAAGTGTGTCTGTGTGTGTGTGTCCAAGGATAAAAATTAAATGTATTTCAACAGTGTTTAATACTACAGCTGTTTGATATTTATTGTAATTTATATATCTCTCTTTTCTATCTCTTTGTTCCTGAATTGCCAGAGAATTGAGCTCAGTGGCAGAGAAAAATGCTAAACTCCAGAATATAAAGTGACACACAAAGGAAGATCCAGGGTACAGGAAAGGGTTTTCAATTTTATACGCTGACATTGATTCAGCTAATAAAGAAGTACAGGGAGTGCAATACTCCTTTGTACTTCTGCTTCGTGGACCGCAGAGAATCCTTTGACTTCCTTTACAATAAGAGCAAGGCGCTGGAAGATATTGAAATTGATGGAGCCCGTATACAAAGGATAGTACGGCTTTCATTGGAGGAGCCTTGGCCGGCATTTTCCTGGACACAGAAGAAAGGATATCTTCATCACGCCAGTCCTGGGCACGAGGATCATTGCTATGATCCAATCTGCACAGGAAATTCTTAAGCGTTTATGATGTCTTATGATTTGCCAGAAACCTCGTGGTAAAAACTTTCAAATAGTTAAGGGTTGAGAGAGTGATGTCACTGGTCACCTCCTCTCCTAATGTGACTTACATTAATGTCATTTATTTTCTATTATACATTATTATCAAATTACAAAATGTTTTATTTATTTTAACAGAATGTAATATATAAATAAAGGTTATATTAAATAAAAATAAAAAAGTTAATGGATTTAAGTGAATGAAGAATTAAAATTTTGTGTACAACTTCTTTAAAGAGATGCAAAATTCACAGGCCAAATCATAGATTTTGCAGAGAGATAAGCCTGATTGGGCCTTTGAATGAAGATCCTGCCCGGCCCTTTTGTGTTAGGAAGGTTAATGAAGTCTATTAAATTGATGAATTTAAATTTTTAGGAAGGGGGGGGGGGGGTAGCTACAAATGAGACCCTTAAACTCAGTCGTACAGGGCCAAGTCTCACGAAACCTAATTCCCATGTCTCTTGCACGTAAATTGGAGCAAATGACAAATTTCAAAAAGTAATGAGGGTAATATAAATAAAAAAGGTAATAATATCTCTATTACAGTTACTGAACTCTCAGAGAGAACAGTTGGGGAAGTGCTGAATTATCCTTTTTACATTCTTAAATATTTTTTTTCAGTAAATTATTATGGGATGTAAGTTTTAGAAGAAAAATTCTTTGTTCTACCAACATTTATAATTATTAATAATAAAGATAAATTCTGTATTCCTTTAAACACTCAACTTTCTTGCCTGATTTAAGCACAAGTAACATTTATTTTTTATTTTTTTATGAATAATAAATAATAATGGAATTTAGTTTTTACATTTTAAAAGAAGAATCCCAGCTCAAAAAAGTGTTAGAATATTAAATTTTTTATCTTCTATGCACTAGGTAAACGTTAGGTATTTTATAATTCCCCTCGCCATCACCTCACCCAAGGGAAATAATCAAATTTAGATGTTAAATAATCTATAAGGTTATTATGACTACCAATGAATATAGAATTATCATACCTTCTATTATCCGTTTGCTGCAGTTGAATACAGACAGTGACAGTGAACACATGTATTCGGCCACGAGGATGGACAATGTCCGAAAGCGCTCGCCAACAGATGGTTTGCAGAAACCAATGAAGACGGATAATAGAAGGTATGATATAGATGTTCACGTAGGCTTCGTCGGTCGTCAGATGTATTTACCATTTCATCTTCCGGGTTGGACCGAGTCAAATTGTTCTTTTTTGCCGAGCTTTCGCACATCATGTGATGGCTTCTTCAGGGCTGAAAAGAGAATTCTCTTTGAATTGATTAGATACATTGTGGAGGGGAATACATGTGTTCGAATATGTCAGTTTTCTAAAAATTCTGAATTCTATTTCATCTCTTCTCTCGATTTGATATTTAAAAAAAAATTTTTTTAGTTAATATTTTGTACTTTTATTATAAACATTTTTTCCCTGTCCAAATATTATAAAAGTATCATAATCATGATGAAAAAAAAAACAGCATTAGAATTTCAAAGAATATTTTTTGGTTCTAGATATGTACCACATATAGTTAAAATTATATGCCTGTCAGCTAAAACCATCGGGGTTTTCCTATTAGCTCATAGAAATTATTTTGAAAATTTAAGTAGTACGGTTCAAAACCGGTCCCCAGTAACACTAGTAACCCATTCATATTGAAAGAATTAAATATTTTATGTAATTCTTATTTTACACTCATTTTCTTCTTCAGGAATACTTCTATAATGTATGTATAAAATGTCAAAAATAGAAAGTTACATATATCAATTAATAGTTATGGTTCACCCACCGTCTCTAGCTACAAAAAAAAATTGTTTTGATTTACCAGCCTTACACGATTTGTTCTCTAACTTAAATACCATGAGCTAACCATAACAACATTTTTATAGTAACATCAGTCTAATTACAAATTATTTAATGTATATTTAAACACTCATTTGTTATCAATTTTTAGTGCAAGATAACATATAATAAAAAATCTATCTGTCCCAACCAGGACTTGAACCTGGATCTCCTGCTATCCGGGCCGGTGCATTTACCAATTGTGCTACCGGGACCTGTCTGATAAGTTATTAAATTCCCAACTCACTATCGAGAGCCTAATCCAAGAGAAAGACGACGAATACATCGTCTTATGTTAGAAGGAGCTGACATTGTCTAACTATTTATCGACTCTGGTTATTTTATTTTTTAACTATTTTTATAACTAGGACAGTCCTGGCTGGGACAGTTTAGATTTTTTATTCTGTTCCCTTGCACTAAAAATTGTTAAAATTTACGAGGGATTAAATACCACAAGAAAATTAATATTTATAAAATACTCATTTGTTATACGTTTCAGTATTACCTCATCCGTTCTAAAAATGAAAAGACAGCAAACCCCACAACTCTTTAATTAGAAACAATTGAAATTAGATGAAACAAAAGAATGTAGACCTTAAAATTTAAATATACGTGCGTGTGTGTTTATGTTCATGTGCTTTATGAGTTTCTCAATAAAAAAACAAAGGCTAAGTTTGTTACTTAGCGAAATCGAACGAATAGGGCTGAAGGATTACTAGGAATGTCAAAGGAGAATAAAACAAGTTATTTTTTCGATTTAGTAGCCGTAATTTTTAGTTTACAATAGATTATTAAAATAATAATAAATTTTAGGAGTCTCTACAGCGAATTAAACAAGGAGTGGCGGTTTTCAATATAGTGAATTTTAATTTTATGCCACAGAAGCTGAATTTTTTTTTTAAACTTCCCTAATGGCTTTAAAGTATAAATTGAAAAGCTAATTTATTCTGTGAAATTTCACTTTTTTATTTATATTTCAAGATCAGATACAAAAAAAAAACAGGCTTAATAAGTTAACAAATATTTGTTTAACGGTAAAATGTATACCCTATAATTATAGAGGATTACATAGCATCTGAATTTCAATAAAAAGTTACATATATCAATTTATAGTTATGGTTCACACACCGTTTAACTATACATAAAAAAGGATAGTTTCGGTTCACCAGCCGTACAAGATTTGTTGCCAAAATGAATTACCATGAGCTAAACAACGTACATTTTATTGATATAAAAAAAATTGAGGAATTCACTTAGTTTACTCTAGTCCTGATGGACAATTTATCTTTATTTATATATTAATCTTATTTTAAAGTAACACATTATTGACTAAAGGTTCTTTTATATTATAGTTAAATATTTATTACATAGAATAATTTTTTAACAACCTCTTGCAATTAATTTATTCTTTCTTGGTGTCTGTTAAACTCTTTTTGTTATCTCTATGGAAAATCTCCCAAGTAAATTACATCAAACCGCTATTTTATGAGAGTCAAAAGTTAATTTTTAACACGAATTCTCTGTCGTAAAAGGTTTGAGAATACATTTTTAAATTTATTTAATCTATAATAAATACTTTTATTACTTGCTTTTCAATCTAAAATTTCAAATGAACAGCTATTTATATTTCTTAGACTCCTGTGGCCTCAAGCAGATACATAAGTAGAGATACAACGGAAGCTATGAGAATAAATTACTAAAATAAACTACATAAATTTCAATTTATTTGTCAATATTGCAAAAACGACAGATCGACAGTTGTAACTGTTCGTCTTTAAAGGTAGTTTTAAACATTTAACCCTTAATTTAACTCTGTCAGAATTGGTGGATGAAGATCAAATAAAAGTGTGCTCATTTTCAGAACAGATATAACCTCAAACCGTGATTTATAGAGGGTTTTCAAGGAATGTTGTGAATGCCATATGGTCAAATGACAGACGTTTTGTATGTTTTTTTGTGGCTTCTACTTGTCTTGAAACGAAATGTATCAAATTTTTAGAGTGATTCTTATTTTGACTTATTTAAAATATTTTATATTCTTTTTAAAAATAAGCTTATACATTTAGTAACATAATAGTTTTTAATAAATTTCCATTCCATCAATAAATGGACAAATAACCCTTTAAAATATATATTTTTGTTGTATTCTTTTTTGTTACAAAGAAGTTGAGTCCGTTTGTTAACAGCTGACAGAACTCCAAATTGTTCTAGTGCATCTCTATGGAAAATCTTAACCAGTAAGCTTAAGTCAACAACCAAGTACTGAAGCAGCTTATAGAAAAGCTAAGAAGGAATTAAGGCCGACTGAAACGCCTCCTTTTAGCTCGAGGGTATAAGATATTTATCTTTTTTTTTATCTTATTATATTAAAATGAAAATGGGTATTATCATTCAAAAATGGCCTCTTCTGAGAAGAATGTTGTAGCTTCCTCAATTTCCGGAGTTAGAGAGTTATATTTCAAGCCTTCTCTCCTTATAACCGCATAATGCTATCTTTCTCATCATCTCAAAGATAAATATTATTCACAGGGTTTGGCGTTACTTTAATCTCTGATGAATCCCTAGTTTGGTTTTATCAAAATTTATTCCAATAATATTGTAAAATTTTCGGCTCAGTTTTATGATGTTTGCAAAATAGAAAATTACTAATTATAAATTCAAGATTATTTTACAGAAAGTAATTCTACAGAATATAAGTATAACTATCTAAAAAAAAAAAGAAAAAAAAAAAAAAAAAAGTCCCACAATAAAAATTAATTTATGGAGAGGGGGAAAATAGCCAATTTCAAGCGGAGAAGAACAACGGTATGGGAAAGTAGATCAGTAAGGCTGGCAGTAAGCCAACCAGAACGGGAAGTGGGAGTCTATTCAATGTCTCGAGTTAGATTCTTAAATATCATTCTTTACATCTGCTTGTAAAAATTTATTATAGGACATAAATAATATCAAGTACAATAAATATTTTATTTGGTTGTGGTTTTTATCCCACTTAAATTTAAACAATTAATGAGAGGGAATGGAATAAAAAAATAACGAGAGTAGATAAAAAGCTAGACAATGTCAGCTCCTTCGAGTTTAAGAAGAAGTTCTCGTCTTTCTCGTAAGTTAGGCTCTCGCTAGTGTAGGGGGAATTTAATGAGATATCTAGCTAGTCCTTGTGGTGTTATGGCTTAACACACCGGCCCGGATAGCAGGAGATCCAGGTTCGATTCCTGGCTGGGACAGATAGATTTTAGACTATCAAATACATTTTATTGCTCGAATGACCACTTTTACATTATATTACAATATTACAGCAAAGGCTATTTTATTGCAGCAATATTTTTTATAATCTAATACAAATTGTTATATGGATGATTTTTATTAATGTCTTTGTCTTTTCCTGATTTCAGAATTAACTATTCGTTGTTTTTTTTGCTTTTTTTTTTTTTTTTTTNAAGCAGGTATAAACCTGATTTATTTTATTTATTTTTTTTTTTTTCGTAGGCCATTCTCTTCAGATGCTACTAGAGAAGCAAAACGAAAAGAACTTATTGCTCTGGTATGGAGACCTTTATTTTTTTTTATTTTTTTTTTTGCAGGATTTGATAAAAGAAATGAAGTATAAAATCAATTTTTTTTTGCAGTGACTATTAAAAATTAAGGCCACCCTAAAACAAAAAAGCTTAAATAGATAAATAGTACTTATTTATACAATTAATGAGAGGGAAAAGAATAAAAAATCTATCTGTCCTAGCCAAAACTCGAACCTGGATCTCCTGCTTTCCGGGCCGGTATGCTTCCATTACACCACCGGGGCGAGCTAGATAACTTACTAAATTCCCAACACACTAGCGAGAGCCTAACCTACGAGAAAGACGAATACATCGTCTTATGCTCGAAGGAGCTGGCATAGTCTAGCTATTTATCGACTCTTAATTATTTACTTTTTTTAATTTTCATTTATATATATTAATTTAGTTGTGATTTATTATCCCACGTAAATTTGAAACAATAAATGAGAGGGAAACATACCGGCCCGGAAAGAAGAAGATACAGGTTCGAGTCCTGGCTGGGACAGATAGATTTTTTATTCTATTCCCTCTCATTAATTGTTTAAAATTTACGTGGGATAATATACCACAACTAAATTAATATTTATAAATGATAATAAAAGGTTATTATTATAAAATTAAAAATATGAAAATTAATTCAAATGGTTTTATCTTTCTTTTTCTCAAGGTTTCAGCTTATTTTTAGCCGTTGAGTTATCACTAAAACTATCAATGTTGATTGTGGGATGTTGTTTTGGATGATGTGTATTGTATGTAAGTAAGAGAAGCTATGACGGGAGAGATCCTTGTTCTCACCCAGGAAGAGGGTTCTGACCCTCTGCCGGGAAGTGACGAAAGAGGATTTCGCTAATCCTGTTTCCTTGCAGACTTCCTGTAGGACAGTCTTTCCTCCCTCGCCCTCCGGTAAGTGGCTCCTAAAACCGACTTCCTTTAGTGGATAACCGAGCCATCTGTAGGCCCTTCTCATGACACGTTCATTTCCTTCAAATTATACACTTTTCACCTTTATTCAGAATTTAAAATATATA
>KZ809403.1:0-14768 GCA_000696205.2 Oncopeltus fasciatus
CTACATTAGGTTTTAGGTTCACCTGAATTAATCCTGTTATTACTACAGTAAAATACTTTTCCTCAAGTGGATTCATGCATTTATTTTAATTAGGCTTGATAATGGTTAAAAACTTTTATTTAACATCAATTTTTTGAAGTGGCTGGCTGTTTAGTGCCCCTTATTTTATTTATTTATTTATTTTTTTTACATATAATAGCATATCTAACTAAATCTCATTTATTAATATGTATAATAACTCTAATATTTTTTCCAATAAGTTGTAATAAATCTCTATCCCAAATTTCATTTTGAAGTATAAAGTAATATCTCTCAATATATAACTATCCTTAATTTTAGTCATAATTCTTCAAATAAAATGATATTTTGTATAAATTGAAAAAAATTGCATTTAGCATCTTGTAAGATACATGATAAGTACTCAAATCAGGCAAGATATTCAAATTATAATAGAAACCTTGAAACTAAAGTACAAGTCTTCATGTTTTCTATGTCAAGAAAAACTTAAACTATCAAAATGGCTAGTATTTGTATGTATAAAAGCGTGGACATTCCCTTGTGATCCAACATCTCAGATTTTTTCAACATCTTTCTCAATCTCCTACAAAGGTCTTCTGCTTTTCTGCTGTTAGGTTTTAGACAGTATGATAACTATTAACTCATCTATTATTCTGTGCTTTATTCATTCATCTCTTAGCTGAGCAAACTGACATAGTCTTCCTGGTGTGTGGAGATTGGCTATAAACCTATCGATTGATTCTCATTCTATATAAACTATTAATTTTTCCCAATTTGTATTGGAAATAAGCTGTCACCTCTTCTGCCTAGCATGCTCAGGGTCTAATATGTGCTCCTGTTACANATGCTTTAACAATCTGAAACTCCTATAAACCTTTTCAGTAATTTATATACTAAATGTTTGGTCCAAAAAATATTCTATTAGCTAATATTTACAATGCACACACGTAAGAAGAAAAAATTACAGGGAGTAAAATTTTTGGGCATCTTTCACCCTTCGTTGGTGAGGAGTGAAAAGATACTAGACTGTGGGGGTTGTGTAGCGGAAGGAGCTCAAAGGAAGGGAAAGGCGATTGGGGACTGTGGTTCTGAACAGGATGCTCTGTGATTATTAATTCTGAGATTTATGGGTGTAGTACATTTTCCTATGTTAAAACCAGAACAAAATTGCATTGAAGCAGGTATACACAATTTTTGGATGTGCATATTGATGAGGACTAAGCTATATTTCTCAGAAAACTTCATGGATACTACTGAAGGTGTTGATTTTAATGTCAGTGTTTCTGTAGCAAGATTCAACTCATTGTTGTCTCCGCTACTTCCAGGGTTCGCCGCACCAATACACCAGGCTTTAGCTGATGCAAAATTGTCATCTTCACAAATTTCTAAGGTACAGGCTAGAATTAAAAGAAAAATGAATTCAAAATATACTTTTTAGCTATACAATATTGATTGTTAGTATTTATAAATATCAAAGCTCACAAGGAATTGATTTTAATAAAACAGTGTGTGTGTCCTAAATTGATGAGGTTTATTTCATTAATGTTGATTTTTTGAATGTCCTTTGAAGATTTAATTTTTAATTAGTATGTAGAGGCATTACAGCAATGCATTAGTTGTGGTAGGGTACGTGTTTGATGATGATGAAGCTTGGAAGTTATTTTTAGTTTACTAAATTGCCTAGTTGTTGATTAGTGTTAGTTAATAATTTTGTCTTTGTTCTAAATGGAAAGTGGTGTTATGAAGCTCTTGGGCAATGAAAGTACTGAACCCTTCTGCAGTTTTTCTCTGAATGTGGAATTAAGTTTTTATATTTTAATATAAAATGAAATATATGTTGAATGTGGAATTAAGTTTTTATATTTTAATAAAAAATGAAATATATGTTGAATGGTTAAGTANTTACAAGATATATATGATGAGATGAGGTTGATAAGAGTTAAATGCAGTAAGGATCTTGGGGATTTTGTCAGGATTGAAAATGAGGAACAAGTCATCAACATATTTTCTAAGGACTAGATATTTTGGATATAATTGGGGTCACTATCTTGGCAGTTTCAAATTTTTTAATCTGTTGAGTCTTTTTTGTTTTATTCGTTTGTTGAATGGTGCAAGTGTGGATTTTTGATAGTGTGTTCATTTTTTATCTTCAATGTTAATACATCCTTACACAGGATGGTTTTAAATCCATTAATTTTAATATTTATGTTTTTGATTTTTGATATTTTTCCAGCGATGTAGAGATTAAGAATGGATTTTTGAAAATTGTATTTCAGGTTAAATAATTTGTTATGTTTGTGGAATGGTGTTGTGATATTTTTACAGGTATTGGTAATGAATTTGGGGAAGACTTTTGTGTCCTGCATTTTAACAAAAATATTAATTGTTGGTTATTAGGGGCTAATGTCTTATGTAATAAGATGAGTTTATTAAGGGGTTTGCTGAGTGATGGTTATTTGGTTTTTAAATAACAAAAGGAACCATTCACCCTCAATGCGTCAGTGTCCTCCTGGCTAGCAGCATCAACTGCAAGTGTAGGTGATGACGTGATATTGGTGCCGTTTTTTGGTGGTGGTGTCTGCAGATTTGGGAGGCCATGTTGCGTGCCTGCAGTCTGGTGGGAGGTGTATGTGAAGAGCTGGACATTGTAGGAACACCCCAAGTTTTGTTCCTTCCATGTTCAAATGGAGAGTTTCTTTTACCATTGATATTTTTATTAGATGTTTTTTGTTGGGGTTCAGTCAAGGTAGATCCAAAAATTACAATTAAAAAAAAGTGTATTTTTTAATTATCTGTCAACATTTCGGCTTACATTGTAATTGACTAAAGTAGTATTGTAAAAACAAGATTCCTGATCATTTTGAAATCAATTTTTTTGGAAAATGTAATTACACCAGAAAGATTATCTGGCCTTTCATTTTTTTTTTCTTTTTCTTTTTATTATAATTTTTTTTTATTTATTACAAAAATGTTTTCCATTTCATCAAAGAATAATATTAATTTTTGTTTTAGGCAAGGTGAGATGCTCCTTGATACACTGAACCCTGTCAATAATGAAAATATTAAAGGATTCATAGACTTCCAAGTGGACTAATTATCTTGCTTTTTATCAATAAGTCCTAATTGTTTCTGTACATATGTAAAAAAATATATAAATTTTGCTTGACTCCTAGTATTGATATTGTTAATGTATTGGGAGTAAAGGGTATAAATGTTGTATCAAATATGCTGAATAAGATAATAATAAAAATGATTAAATGATTTAATGTATAATGCATTGTTTTATTTTTATTTTGATGTTTATTAGTGTTTTACAAGACAAACCAAATTTTGTAAAAATAAAAACTACTTCTTTAATTTCCAGGAAGGTTTTTAAGAAATTTATGGTTTTAAAATAAATTATTCTAATCAAAATGAAAAACTATTTGTTATCTCTTCCTTATTAAAATTTTGTCTTTTACTTACAATTAATTTTTTTTTGTCTAAAAAATAGCTGAATAAATTTTGGCGTTGTGTTTTCATATTTACTTTAATAAATCTTAAGTTAATTAGAGCTTCATCTGAACACTTTTAAGCGTTTATCAGATGTGAGATGAGGAGTGACATTAATGATTTGCCAAGAGACAGCAATCTTTTCAAGATGTCATTTGAAACTTGTCTCTCATTGAGTCTTTTTTGTTACTCTTCATCTGTCACCTAAAGATATTAGCCAATCAGCTTTTTGTAAAAAATGAAAATATTAATAGGGAAATAATTATTTATGTCGAGTTTTAGCTTGTGCCCATAGTTTCAGCTTAGACCACAGATTATTTGTAAATTGCCATTGATTACAACACTCGTTAGTCCTATCAGAAGATAAGTTTCATGACTGTAGGACACATCACTCGGCCTCTACAGTAGGTAGAGCTCAAAGCCTTTGTGTTGATAACTTTTGCAATTCACAATATATAATATATTATGATACTAATAAACTATAGATATCTAATTTATATGTATTAATAGTTCCTAATTTTTTTGTCCAACTGAAAGTTTTTATTTGAACCAAAAACATTTGCAACTATTTTTTTCGCCCAAAAACCCTCTTTCATTTTTTTTAGTTTTTAAAATTTATATTTGTTTTATAATTAGTAATTATAACTTATCTGATGTTTAAGCTGAAAGGCATATTTCAACTCATCTAATTTGGAGTAGTATATATATGCACTACATACATACATACATACATACACAAGACTGAGAAATATATTAAGTTTTTTAATTTGGGCGTATTCTTACTCCACTTCACTTACTCGATTACAGCTATTAACTAACGCATGCAATGTAAAATGCTTATTAACCATGCAGATCACAGAGCTCGAAAGGCAAATCTATAGTATACTCATATGTTAATTGGACTGTATCTTTGGCTTCCCTTTGTAGGAGTGCTGAAGGAATTTAAAAATGTTGAAAGCCATTACATTAAACTAATTATAGCTTGGTTTTCTTCATACATATTTGGTAAAAAATGTAATTAAAAATAAACTAATAAACACGCTATAAGTGTTTTAAAACACCCAAAATCTCAATTTCAGCTTTTCTGAATCACATCTTGCAGACTTGAATATTAGTCACTGTAACTACTATATTTAGAGCTATTAACTGGTAACAAACCTTGCACCTCTCCCTTTCAACACAATCATGAGAAAACACAGATAGATATCTTTGATGAGACAGTTTTTAGTGACACCTGCACAACTGTTTTCAGTATTTTGTAGGTAAATATTTAAATAGTAACTAAGTCAATGCTCATATACAAAGAATACTACATAAATTTTGCATTGTAACTCAACAAAAAGACCCAGCAGGCTAAATATTACTGCATGCGCAAATATCAAGCATACTCATTAGCTCCTAGCAACAAGTCTCTGGGCTTCTTAGTTGCTCTTCAACAGTGACAGATTAAAGTGCATACTACAGCATCTTGGTCAAGTAGTGGAGTAAGGACTGAGTTATAACTTTGCTTGTGGTTTAAGCATAGATCAATGTTTCAAAGAAATGAAACTTGCTTTGACTAATGATTTTCTGCATTGTATGACTATCTTTAGGTGGTACAGAAAATTTCTAAGGGGTAATTTCACTCTGTAGGATGCTGAGAGAGAAAGAAGGCCGTAAACATTGGCAACATAGAAAAACATTTCTGCTGTAAAAAATGCTTGATGAAGACTGGTAAGTGACTGACATAGATAGAGTAGACCTTAAAATTTTTTTCACCAGTAATTAATTTGATTCTGAGTGACTATATAAAGGTAAAGAAACTTAGTCGTCTTACGGAAGAGTAAACCGTGCACCCTGTTATTTGGTGCCAAAACTATTTAATAATAGACTATCACATGTGAAAAAAATTTTGCTGTACTATTTTATAGTAGTAACCAAGGCTCAAAACTAAGTTCGGATCTTTGATATTGAGGATTCACCTGTAACTCAGAAAATTTCAATCTGTAAAGAAAAAAAAAGTAATCTCTTTACTTTTCAGATCGAGTAGAATTGTAGAGCAGATCGTTTTGGACAAATTGAAGGCAGTCACTGTGGTGGACTGTGTAGTCCCCTCTAAGTCATAGAATCTATGAATAACTCACAATCAAAGTCAAGAACATATTTGGTATCTCCACTATGAAAACACTACAGATCACTGTGTCAGAGCTTGAACTGAGTATTTATTAACTTATTAATTCTGACTGAAACTTCTTGAGCACCTTTCTTAGAGTCAAGACCTCACCTCCTAGATTGTTACTGCATTTGAAAATGAAGCTAAAAAGTAAGGCAAATTGAATCCTACCACTCAATGAGAAAGTGATTGTAACACCTGAGCCCATTAATAATAATTAAATATATTTAAATTAATATTAAACATTTATGAATGATTGTATATATACAATAATTCATAAATGTTTAATATTAATTTAAATATATTTAATTATTATTAATGGGCTCAGGTGTTACAATCACTTTCTCATTGAGTGGTAGGATTCAGTTTTCCTTTCTTAGGATGTGGTAGATCTCTTCATGACTTAGCATATCTAGGAAGATCTTGGGGAATAGTTGGTTATGGAGGGGTATGGCCTTAGCAGAGTTGGCTGAAACTTGAAAACAGACTGAGGGATGTAAGTTCCAGTTCTACACAAACAGATTTTTTTTCTTTTTTTTTTCTAACTTGATCTTAAAAAATATATGCAGTCATTCCAAGAGTATAAAACTAGTTAATTGAATTTCATTTATTTGCAGCTATTGGTTTGAAAATAAGGTATCAAATGAAAAACAAAAACCTAATATATTAAACTCAATTTAATAAATAAATCTTTGTTATACAATGGCCTTTCCAGGTGTATATATATNTGAAAAATGTTGATTTCTTTTAACATACTGATTTTCTGACTCTTTAACAGTTTATTAGGATCAGGAGTTAACTAGCACATTATACCTTTTTGCAAAAAGAGAATTGAGCCAAATATTAACATTATTCTAACTAGGAATTTTCTGCTATCATGTTACTAAAAGATTCCCAGAAAATATTAACATTTGGTTAATGAGTGTTATTCATTTTCTTTAAGCTCTTGAAGATGTATTAAAGTGACACTACTGATGTGAAACTAAAGAATATGTATTGGAGTGACACCACTAATGTAAGTTAAGAATTTTTAGTTCTTATACTTTGTACCTCTGTAATTTTCTCATTGGTTACATTTACAAAATATATAAACTATATTTATTAACATACAATTTTATATTTTACAATATATAATTTATACAACTCTTTTAGAAAGAGATTAATCAATTATGTAAAAACAACTATTAGTCTTTGTAAATGAATAAATTATTTTTAAGAATAATATCTTTGGCACCATTTTTATTTATTAATAGTAGCTGATATTTACAGTCATTCACAATCAAATTACATATAAGTGCCTTTATTTACATAATAGTTAACTTTTTAAATATCTATAAATTTATCTCTTTTTTAAAACAACATTTTCTAAAATATCTACAATAAACAACATTAAGGTATTCCAAATTTTTATTGGAGGGACCAAAAATTATAATAGTGCAGGACTTATTATCAATTCTGGCAGAATATATTATTTGAGGTTAACATTTAGGCCCTATGGACTCTCAGTAATTTATATACTAAATGTTTGGTCCAAAAAATATTCTATTAGCTAATATTTACAATGCACAATCCATGAGCCGCAAACTGCTTTGGGATACCATAGCCTGTTTGAAAAATAAATATCTAAATTTAATTTTGTTTAATCTGCTACATAAAACGAACAAGCTAAACTGGAATATTTGTCTAGCCAATAAATTAAAAGTAGATTAGCTTCTTTTTACAATGTCAAAAATAATGTAAGAAAGACTCCTGGAATATACCATATATTCTACTAAATAAGCATGTAAAAAAGTCATTATTGAAAGAACATGTAACCAAATTCATGTAAGTTACTCCAAAAGCTAAAATCTCTGTAATTCAATGGTCAGGCTAATTTAGCTTTGTAGAAGGCCACTGTGGGTGAGGTCTTTGTGATTAAAAAAATTTTAACTGTTTAAAAAATATGTGCACACTGTAGTTTTTAGAGAGTCTAATACCTAGTTAAAAGTATATTAGAGTTTTATATAAGTTAAAATTAATTAAAACACATTATAATTCATGCTAGGCATTTAAGAATTCTCATTCTGTCCCTCGTTTTAAGACTCTAATTACTCCTTAAAGTTGGCAAGTTAGTTAAATAAAATATCCTATTAATTTACTGAGTGATCAAATCAGTTTGCAGATTTTTTTATTAATCTAAATTAAGAGTTAATTAAAGGTTCAAAGAGGCAGGTTAATTTATATGGATTGCATTTATGAAAAATTGAATTTAAATACTGTTTTAAGTTAACTTTCATTTATTTTATGAAAAGGAGAAAAATTCTCTATACAAAAAGCTATATATTTTATAGTTAGTTTATAGGCAGTGCCTCATATGATTTTTAAATGGAGAATTTATAATTTTTCTTTCCTCTTGTTACATTAATTGGAGTTGGTTTTTAAAACCTACCATTTTTTTATCTCAAGTGTTATTTGTGGTCTCAGAAATAGTAGCCAAAAGAATAGTAGTTTTGTTTGTAATAAATTGATAATAACCTCCAGGCCAGTTTTTTAATAATTCATATCATATTATTTTGTACATAGTTAATGCAGGGACCAAAGAATCTAAATTTTATTTTTTTTAAATTTGTTTTTGTATTTATTGCATGAATTTATGTAGTAAATATTTTTATATATGATATTTAAAAAATAGGTGTTTTTTATTAAAGAATATATTTGAAGAGCTGCAGATTGAACTGCAATATGATTTAAAATTAAAAGATAAGTTAATCTTTCATTGTTCACTGAATTAAGTTATTCCTAGTATTGAATATCCTAATGTTGGAATCACTATAAAATTAATAGAATGGTATAGAATTTATTCAAGTAAATAATTAATAAATACTTTTTTTTAAATTATTTGATGAAAAATGCTTTCTAGTTATATACTCAAATGCTTAAAGTTATAGAATAATTTTCTTAAATTTTTGTTTAAACTCAAATAAATATTAGTAGCTAATGTACAAATTTTTATGGGCCAAGATATTTTGAAAAATTCTTTGGTAAATTTAGAATTCTTACAAATTATATATATTTAATTTTTTTTATGCAACAAATTAATATCAGTCGAATTTTGAGAATTTTTGCTGTATTCTTTTTATAAATTTTCAAATTCTTTGAGGATAAGTGTTTACTCGAGCAACTATTTAATAATTTTTACAATTGTGAAAACCAGATCAGATTTTTTATAATAAAAAAATTAACTAACCATTGATCAAGCATAATGACATATCATATCAAGTTAATATTAATTTTGATTATCAACTTAAAATCACTCCTAAAAACCCTGCACACTAGTCTATAGAAATTGATTCTGTAAACAATGATCAAAGGCATTTTTGTTTCTTATACATAAAGTCATTAGTGAATAGTTCTCACAGCTTCCATTATGGCAGCTCTAACGCATTTATTATTCATTGTCATTAAAATCCACAGGTGACTTTTGATTAATTATAAATTGAAGTGTAAATAATTTATAATAGGCTTTATTATGGTTAGTAATTTGGTCTATCTTCTAAGCCAAATCCTTCCATCAGATAAAAATAATAACTTCTGGTTCATTTAGTAATGTAAAAGGCAAACAGTCAAAATCTAAAATCCATGTTGACGAGTTGATGAAAAATGTTGATTTCTTTTAACATACTGATTTTCTGACTCTTTAACAGTTTATTAGGATCAGGAGTTAACTAGCACATTATACCTTTTTGCAAAAAGAGAATTGAGCCAAATATTAACATTATTCTAACTAGGAATTTTCTGCTATCATGTTACTAAAAGATTCCCAGAAAATATTAACATTTGGTTAATGAGTGTTATTCATTTTCTTTAAGCTCTTGAAGATGTATTAAAGTGACACTACTGATGTGAAACTAAAGAATATGTATTGGAGTGACACCACTAATGTAAGTTGAGAATTTTTAGTTCTTATACTTTGTACCTCTGTAATTTTCTCATTGGTTACATTTACAAAATTTTTATCCATAGAGTTCATATGAATTATTCTAGTTTTTAAATAAACATCCCAAAAAGAAAGGGTTGATATATAACTCTGAACTAGCCAATTGTTTGTCAAAAACATCAATCAAAATTCCTCAAACATGCCATATGTAATTTTTTTGCCTGTTAATCAATTTTTTTGAACTAATTAAAGTGCTAAGTAAGTTCGCACTTCTTTGAAATTAAAAATGTCCACTTTTAAATTGTTTTCTATAAATACAAATCTTTCCAACTATAACTAGGAAATACATGATACACATTATGATCACTTAACTACATTTATAGAACTTTCCAGTCAAAGAAATATATAAAAATAGACCTTCAAGAGAAAAATTTCATTTTAAATGAACAAGACCCAAATGGTTTATTTCTTAAAGCTACCACACAATTAACAATACATATTCTTTATTAGTATACATTTCAACTATATTTTTAATCACATGCTTGTAAATAATCAAAGAATGTAATATATTGTATCACATTGCAAAGCAAGACTTTTCAGGATATCCATTTCACAAATGACATAACAAGAAGTAAATTTAATTAACTGGACTCATCATAACAAGACATATATTGTCTGATCTTTAACAATAATTAAAACAAATAAGCTCAAAATTACATTTAGTAACTTTTTTTCATATTACATAAATGCTTTAACAATCTGAAACTCCTATAAACCTTTGACCATCACCTTAAATTTTTTCATCCATTTGAAAAGGATACAATAAAAAATATATTTTTTTTTTTTAATTTGTTTAATAACATGATTTTTGTGAATTTAAAATGTTTTGAATAAATCCATATATTTTGCTTACTTTTCTTATGAAAGGTGTAGGAAAAATATCTTACTTAGAGCTCTTTATAATAAAAAATTTTAATTGCTTAATAAAGAAATATTTCATAAAATCAAATAAGAAAATCGATTTTATATAAAAATTGTAACAAAATGAATGATTTTTGGCCTTTACTCTTCCAAAATGCAAGTTAACTGCTTCCATTTAGTACAGCCATTCATGGGTTGAAGTTAAATGTTTTCTCAAAATTATTATGCTTAATATGAAATTTGAAAGCAACAAGTACAAGAAAAAATAATAATTTTAAAACTATTTCACATGTAAAATCAAGTGAAATAACTAACTTATTTTGATTTTTCTGAAATTTATTTTATTTTTTACATAAACTTATTTCTTCAACATCAGGGAGTAAAGTTTCTTTAAGAATACAAGTAGTAATTTTGTTTAATTGATAGATAAATTTTGTTTTATTATTTATTTAAATGCATACAATTGACCTACTAGCATTAGATCGAAAAGAAGAGTCAGAAGTGAATTAAGTTTCTTAACTTCTACTGATTAATTGATGCTGGATCACTTCCTTACTTTGTATTAACAGAGGTATGTTGTCAGAATTCTATCATTGAATTTATGCAATATATTAAAATTGACTTTTCACAACATTAAAAAAAAAAGTTTAATTGCTCATAAATTATTATTTTAAAGCATGAATTTTAAGTGGATACTAATGTGTCTGTTGCTGACTAAATAGAAAAGCTTGCTCTTTAAGAACTCCAAAAACTTAAATACTTGAGGGTTAATTCATATGAATATACTTTGACAACAAAACCCTATAATCAAACTTCAAAATAGTACTTGTACTATTAAGTGTTACTAAAAATAAGAAAAAATATATTAATATACATATTATTTTCCCTTGGTTGAAGGATTAGTACTTATTTAAAATATCATACAAAAAAAAGTGAACTAATTCAATTATTTAATATAAAATGTCTACTGTATAAAGTAAGTCAAGATGATTTACTCGCCTACAATAATGCTACAAAGTAGATGTAATTATTTATTTATTTTTGAGTTTATCACAAGTATATGTTTAATAATATACTCATATAAAATGGACAAGATATATTTAAGGAGCTTGGTATCAAAGATATATAACCCATTATCTCAGAACTGAAATGTTGGTCCTCTTAATTATATTATATTAATAGTTATTTGGAAAATTATTCATTCTTAAAGGAGTTTCCCATGCTGTTGTTAAAATTAGGAGACTTTTCAAATTAAATAATTTGAACATAAAAAAAAAAGTATTTTATTTATAAAATTATTTTTTTAGTTATGTACCAATAAAGTTTATACATTTTCAATAGTAATTATAATTATGTGTTTACATTCATTATTAAACTTTTATTATAGATTTAACGAAAGAAAATAAATTACATTTTTGATTATTAGTTTCCTTATGGGAAAAGAATGTGGAATGGAGTTATTCCTCTATAAAGCCAAGCTCCTAATTTGTTGGCTAAATTAATTTAATGTGAATGAAATTGAACAAAATATGTTTTTGTTCAGAGCCAGCTGAAATTTTAACAAATTTTAATGTTATTATAAATCACACAAACATATAGCTGTTACTGCTTTTAATTTGTAATAATAATGAGTTCATATTTATTTGAGAGAATTGAGGCATAAATTAAAGGAGGAGACAAGATTAATTAGATAATACTACTGTTTCTTCACTGAAACATTGTATTTCTACTATTAATACCTTAAATTAAAAAAAATGTCGATTATTTAAAAATATAAATGTGATTTGAGAGAGCATAATCTGACAAGTTGATTTGAAAAATATTACTATTAATATTTAAATAAAGATACTTGCATAAGATTAGTAATATTCTATAACTATTTGCTCAAATGAAAAAACCTAAAATGCACTATGTATAAATGAATTCATTGCTTTAAAAAATTACAATTTGAATTTTACCTAAAATATTCACTCTCGGTTGGCAAAAAGCGATATCTAAAATATATTGATGGTAATGTTCATTTTGCATTCAGTGGTAAAAACCCTTTAACAATTATCTCTCGCAGAGAGTACTTTGATATGTTATCCAATTTTAAACATATTCCAAACAGTTCAATTCTATGATTTAATTATTCAGTGGTTTTTTAATTCACTTAGAAATGAACACTAACAACAAATTTTAAGGAAATAGATGAGTTCAGTTATTGAAATCAAGAGTTCATTTCAGCTACTGATAGTAGTAGCTACACTGATGTCAGACATTCATGGCATACATCATAGTGTCTACAGGTGGAGTTCCTTGAGGGGGTGGTGGTGGAGGGAGAACAAGCTCTTGGTGAGGCGAAGCACTGGCACCCTCAGGCACTCCTCGCTCGAGTTTCATTTTAGTTGGTGAACCGCAGACTGGAGAGCGAGGGTTGGGGTAATAGACTAAAGGTCCACGTGGGTACCTCGGAATCTGGTAGTAGGTAGAGATGGTCTGAGTGCCACGGACTACAACCTGCCTTTGTGGGACCAAATGAACCTGCACCGGTCCTGGCTGGTAGGGCAGCCTCACACCCTGTCCTTGTTGGAGGATCACATTACCTGGATAGCGCGGGTCTTCATACCTGTAACCATTCTCTGCATAGTATGGCCATGATATATGGCTTCCAGTGGTGGGTAATGGTGGTGCCATCTGGTTTTGCATCTGTTGGAGAATCTCAGTTGTTGAGCCGAACCTTGGCTTGATCCCTCTCACAGAAGGACGTCGATTGAAGCCGTAGTCATCATGTTCATCATCTGAGCCAGAGCTGTAACGCTTCCGTAGCCTCTCAATTCGTGAAGCATCCTGTTGTACAAAGAGTGCCAACTCATCGTTTTCATTTCCAGGTGTCCCTGCAACAACATCTGGCTGTGGCTTAGGTTCAGTACCTTTCAGTACATCATCTATATCATTGAGGGAATATTCAGTGTCAGCAGTGCTGGTGGAGTCCCTATTTCCTGGCTCTCCGCTCACACATGCTGCCAGTGGGGCAAGACTTGACAAAAACTGCTTTCTTGCCTCAGTAGTTACCCGTGGTTTGTGTAATCCATTTCCCAGGTCTGGTGGGTTGTATGGCTGATAGTATGGGTACTGGTGTTCTACTGAGGCTGGTGGCTGCAATGGGTGATCCTTACTGCGAATAAAAATATCTGTTATCTTTCTGTAAGTGGGAACCTTCTCCTCCTTAGCAGATTCTTCACCTGTTGGAGAACTTCTCTCTTCTTCATCTATGTCACAGGTAAGCTTTTTTATCCTCTCCACTAGACTATTTTCATTCTTTTTGGCTTGGCTCCGCTTCCTAAGATCTGGGTAGCGGACCAGGCTCCGCCTAAGAGTGTTTCGCTCTATGGTTCGTTTAATGAGATTACTCTGAAGGGAGTCATCATCTGAATCTGGAGATTTGTCTGGAGGGGGCGAGGCAATCCGTGGGAATAGTTGTCGTAGTGCTGAGTTGGGTTTGAGAGAATTTGAGCCGAGCTTAAAGGTTAGCGTCATCTCCTTATCTCGTGAAGGGTTGTTACTTCGTGCCTGCGCACCTGCCTCTTCATCTGCTTCACTCTCTCTGATTATCCGACGTTCTGTTACAGTTGTCATTGTGATTGTTTCTAGTATATAGCGCTCTTTCTTCTCACCAGATTCTGTAAAATGATATAAGACATAAGATGTTAATAAGCATGCTTAAAATTATATGGTAATAGAATACTAGTTTAACTACTCTCCTTTTCATAAAAATTGAACCTTTGCTAATGAGTATTGGAATATATGAAATGATTTTCTTCCAATATTAATAGTTATTTGTGAGAAAGAAATGTCTCACTGAGGCAATTAAATTCTGTTACCAAATCACCCCATGCTCATAGTTATTTTACTGTAGGCACTATTATTTAAAGTTGATAAGACAGAACTGGAACTTGTGTCATTTTAGTTCACCAATGGGAACTCTGCTAATGAGCCACCATGGTGATGGGTATTATTCTATTGCTATTGCTCTAAACTAGTTAAGTCAGGAAACAATGGTGGCTTCATTTAAGCTATCCTTTTGTTGAGCTGAAGAATTTTACCCTCCCAAAACTGATTAAAGGGGTTATGCTTATAAATTAAGTTTAAGATATTAATATTTAATATTTAAATGTTTGCCATAATTAATAAATATATATTAACTAAATAAAATTAATAAGGAGGTAGTTAAACAACAAATAAAGATGCAAAAGATTTAGTTAAGTAAATAAGTCAATTATTTAATAT
>KZ809403.1:14888-27089 GCA_000696205.2 Oncopeltus fasciatus
AAAACTGAAAAAGTATAGAATAAAAAAAAAATTTTATTTATAATTGT
Organism: Oncopeltus fasciatus; assembly: GCA_000696205.2. Classification (NCBI taxonomy): domain Eukaryota; kingdom Metazoa; phylum Arthropoda; class Insecta; order Hemiptera; family Lygaeidae; genus Oncopeltus; species Oncopeltus fasciatus. The sequence continues at coordinate 14,936 of KZ809403.1, forward strand.
AAAGTTCTTTTGTCCTTTTTTTATTTTCTCTACCGTACTTTACTAGATTTCTTTTTATGAATTGAAGGAAGTATAACAAAAGGTAGGAAAATATTTGCATGAGTTTAATACAAACTTATTATAAATACTATAATCATGACCAAATTTTAGAATGCATCAAAATGAACAAAACAAATTATTGTAGTATTAATGTTTGATAACTATTAAAAATTTTAATTTGACATCATCACATTCTTGCTATAAGTTGTTACATACAATCCCGTCATATAGAAGCAGCCAGTTAGGTGTCCTGTCTATTGCGCTGATGTTAGTCACAAACCAAGAAGTTTTCCGAAGTCTATTTTTTTGTTCAGTTCATTTAGCTAATATATTCTGCAAACCGCTTATTGTCTGTAATTTTTGATTCCTTAATTAAGATTAAAAAAATTCCTAAATTAAGGTAAAAATAGATAAAAGTTATTTATTTTTGAAAACAAAACTAAATATTTTTTTTAAATAATGATTTTAGTTGTAGTATTTAATTCCACATTAAATGTTATACAAGAAATGCAAGGGAGTTAGAATTTTAAAAAATGCTGAGGGAGTAAGATTTTTTTATTCTAACTCCCTTGCATGGGACTTATTTGTTGGGATTAAATACCACTACTAAAATCATTATTAAAAAAAAAAAAAAAAGTCTAACACGTTAGACAACTTCAGGTCCCTCTCGCCTTCATAGCCCTGAAGATGGCTTACAGTATAAGCTGGAATATAATAAAAAAAATAGACATTTTCTTAAAATTGTATTATTTGGATCAACCTTGACCGAACCCCATCAAAAACCAAACCTTTCTCTACTTAAAATGTTTCACATTTTGGCATTTCTCTAAATTCCCTTTCACTTGATTGAGTTACTTACAAACTCATCCAATGTTTGGCCATTGCCAAATCAAATGTTGATGATAATTTTTTTTTTTTTTTTAATGTACAAGTTCAGAATTTTCAAGTAAATAAGTAAGTAAAATTTTGAACAAACCCTATTTTTTTCAGAATTTATTACATTTATCAGAGTTGAATCCTGGTACTAAGATGAACAGTTTGGTCTCCTTATGGTACTGCAATTTATCTTAACTTGGTACAAAACTGATGGGTATGCTATTGCTTTGGCAACACTCCCCTATTATTACTTATGTATTCTGACTTACAAACAATATAATAATGGACTTTTCTCTCTAGGTTTTTTTTTTTTTAATTTTAAACAAATAATATTTCAGTCTTTGAAACTCATTCTCCATGTGAACTGTTAAACAGTACCTTGGTTATGGACAGTTGAGTCATTGTTAGTGTTGACTTCCTCTTCTTCCTCATTAGTCGGGGTTGTTTGTGTAGTCCCATCCTCCACAGAAGGCTGAATAGAGTTATCCTTCCATTCCTCCCGGGTCTGAATGTTCTCATCTGCAAGTAAAGAAAAACACATTATCTATGTAATTCTAAAATTACACAATGGTTACAAAAAAAACTTCATAATCTGGACGGGAATTTGGGTTACTTAAGCTCTATTATTTCCAGCTCTAATATTAAAATTTTACTCCCTCAGTTTCAATGAAAATGTACATAAAATGTGTATTAAGCTAATCTTTTATTGAGATTGAATACTTTCTTTATTTTTAGTTATTTTATTAAATTTAACGCAATAACCTTATTACTCTCAAAGTCTGAATATATTTAATATGTTATCAAGGTAAATACAGAAATAATGACAAGAAAATGTGATATCAGGGATACTTTGATGTAGAAATAAAAAAAAAACTTGCCTACTTTAAGTAGAGATAATTCAATTTGTTTTCAGGTTTTCAGATCCTATTTCTTGGGATCATGAGGCTGTTAATGTGAGCACTATTTTGAAAATTATCTTAAAATTTTTATTATTAATCAATAACAGTCTAGTAAAAAGAATGTTTTAATAAGTGGTAAAACAAATGTAGTACTCATTCCCAAAGAATAATATTGATCTCAATGAGAGTATAGTAAAATGGTAAAGCGATTCCTTGGTATCAGGAAAAGTTTTATAGTTTTTAGATACCTCTATGTAATATCTCTACATCGACTCAAATATGTCACCTGAGTCTTTTATGTCACAGTAGAGGGACTTTAATCTATATTTGAATCAGGTCAAACAGTGGCACAAAAGGCAGAGGCTATCTACTTCTCCTTCGAAGATCATTAACTTCATTACCATAAATCTACTTGAAGCAAAAAAGGACACAAATACACATATTTTTGTGAACTATGATGAATTTGAGAAAAATTTCACAATTTGGATGTTACCAAAGTGGGTGTATGTTGTATGTAAAATTTTTAAAAGCCCTGCTCCTAGCGACTTTCATCTGTTCTTACATCTTAAGTCTTTCCTTGACGGTCAACACTTCAACAATGACGAAGAGCTGAAAGAAAATGTTTTCAACTGGTTAAAGACACAAGCAGAAAAGTTCTATGAAGATGGTATACAAAAACTTGTGCCACGATATGACAAATACCTGCAAAATTTTGGCAGTTATGTGTCATATGTTATGGAAAAGTAGTTTAAGAGTTATAGAATTTTTTGCAATAAATAATTTTTTCTGTATCTCTCCATAGCAATCTCAATAGCAGATAATTTTATTACCAAACGGGACTTATTTTCTAGACGTACCTCGTAGTAGGGTTGGGGTGCTCTGCTATTTTTATTTTCAGCAAGCTTATCTTTTCTTTCAATTATTTTTTTCGGCTTGTAAGATTACTATAACTAGTCTTATTTCTGTCGATCTCTTAGACATTTACTGTGTCTGATTAACCTTTAGAGACAGTAAATCTGCTTTGAGCGATTTCCCTAGACATAGATCAATATTGCAGTGGCATTGGTTACAGGACCACTTGGCAGTTGGCCCCTGCTGGCATTTGTATTCCCCAGAGCGTTCTGGAGGGCTGGCTTCCTGCTACTGGCCAAGGCTGTGGCCGCTTACATCACCACTGCCTGCCCTTACCTAAGTGGCTCCTCCTTTCTCTACCTCACTGGGCCAGCCACTGCCACCTCTCGTCCACCTCGAACTCACGTCGTCATTTCGGAACGAAAATCTCTTCTTTAGTCAGTCTATCTCTCCACTTCTATCGCTTCAATGAGATCAAACTCCAGGAAATGAAAGAGGCTACTTGATTGTATGGTCGGAATGAAAGAGAGTCAAGTCGGCTATCCTGAAGCTTTTGGAAATAATTGAAGACCTTTGTACGAAATTCAAGAGAATAAGACACACACACACACACACACACACACACGCACGCCCGCACACACACACACTTTAAAAAAAACGAAAAAAAAAATCCGTCCTTCAAACACAGCTTATTATAAACTTTAATCCACCAATTAAAGGTGGATTTGAATAAAAGCCAATGACTAAAATGTCCTTAAAGATAGCTGGAGAAGGTAATGAAACATCACTTAGGCTGGTTCCAGACTTCCCGGGAGAGAAGGGTAGCGTAAGCGTAAAAATGCTTGCATGCATAAATATCTTCATGCATATAGAAAATTGTTTTATTTGGTTTTTTAAACTATTGTCTCCCTCCCACTCATTTAACTATAGCCGAAAGTATAGTTCTTCAAAGGATGATAATAGAAAGTTTAAATTTCTAATTTGATTCTTTATTTTAAAATTAGTGAGCCTAAAGCTGAAAATAATAATTTTAAATATTTCCCTTAATATTTTTAAAAGTTTTTAAAAAACGTATAGTGTTAATTTTACAAAATATCACAAAAAATATATTTATTTTCTAATTGACAAGTGGTTTTAGAAGTTTTACCCCGAGTCTGTAGAATCACCCCTATTACTTACCCCATTGTGTCTGGGGTCATAGAACCTGATAGCGCTATATAAATTTGAGACGATCAGGTGATCATTGCGGTCACGTAATAGAATAAGCACCCACTTCCGACCAGCTCTTAGAGATACAGTGCCTCCTGGAGATTTTTTCAAACGCCTATGCTTTCTATAATACATATACTATGTTTTTATTATTTATTAAATGCATAATATATCAACCAACAAATAATAATTAAAAAATAATATAATTAGTATTATNCAGATATGAGAGGCAGAGGAACAGAGGTGATTTTTGTAAGGCTCTGTCTGCTGCCTTGAACCCTCCGGCAGGTGTAAGAGGGGTGTCCCTTTCAGTAGCAGACCTTACTTCATTTCCTTCTCGCTTGTCTTCCGGATTCTCTCGGATCGATCCAGATCGGGGATTCAAGATTGCCTGGGGCTGACCTCTCTTCTTCCTCGCCGACTCCTTTCAAAAAGAGCAGAGACAAAGACATTCACTCAGACACCAAACCGTATAATTACATGCTAAGTTTTCAATCTGGGGGTTAAGAATTTTTTTAAATATATATTTTTTTTTTTTAGAGAGAGAGAGAGATGAGATAGAGGGTGGGAGGGAGAGACGTAGAATAGAAATGTCTTGGCATATTAATGAACAAATGCGGTTCGGAGCATTTGAAATATGCCGTCAAGTTCACTATATCTCAATAATTACTGATATTATTTATTTACCATTCCATAATAATTAAATAATCAATAATTATGTCTTGAGAATGACTACAAATAATTAATTCGCAGAAAGCTAGATTAACATAAAATCTGTTGAATGGATGCATTAAATAATATTCATGTATTAAAAAAGTATTATGCTTATATAATAAACAATTTTCCATAAGAGTTATAATAACTCGATTTATATTCAATTAGAAAACTTTTTATACAAAATGAACGCTAATGACTTACAAGCAGAGAGTTCAACAGCAGCCATTGTAGAGAGAGGACGTATATCGTTATATTTATATTATTAAAACAATATTGTTGTATTGTTAGCTTTCTGAAATTGTTTCTTTTGGAGTGATTCTATAGTTCTTTTTTCATAAAACCGGTCACAGTTGAAGATGTTGCCAGCCTGAAGATTGTGACAGGTTTTTGAGGTAAACCACCGGAGAATTGAGCTATAGCAAGTTAGTAAAAATTGCAATTATGTTCTTACCCCTCCTCTGGAAATTTTCTTAAACAATTCTGTTTCCCAAATTCGATAACCCTCCCCACAATACATCATCCTATAGACCAATCAGTCTTCTTCCTTCCTTATTGATTATGCCGATCATAAATTCCTTAAATATTTTTCCAAATTATATTTTTGGCTCCCATTTCCAGCATTCTACTGCGCAGTAGATTGTAGATTTCATTTCATCTTCCCTAATTCTTTCATTTTGTCCTGAAGCATTATTTAATGTTACTCAAGCATTTGACCGAGTATGGCATACTAGTCTATTATATAAGCTCAAGTTCATATTCTGTTGCACTATACACCTGATCCTTAAATCATACCTCTCCAACCGTTTGTTTAGGGTCAGGCAAGGATCAGATTACTTTGAACACTTCTTAGTGAAAGCGGATGTTCCACAAGGCAGTATACTTGGACCTATATTTTATATCCTTTACACCGCAGACATCTTTACCCATCCTAATACCCTCTTAGTAGATGAAAAAGCTACCATCTCCTCCCACCCTGATTCCAAAACCGCTTCCTTAATTTTACGAAATCATCTTGACACTAGTCATCAATGGTGGAACAAATGAAGGATCAAAATAAATGAAGCCAAATGTGTCCAGGTAAATGTTCAACTAAGGAAGGAGTCTCCAATTAATGTTACGAACAAAACATCCCTTTACCCCTTTCCGATTCAGTCCGTTATCTTTGTTTCCATCATGACTCACAACTTATTTTGAGCAAACATATTAAAATCATGCGACAAGAGCTCAACAGACGCCACAGACTCTTATACAGACTCATTAACAGGCGCTCAAAGCTCACAATAGAAAACAAACTGACCAAACGGTGCAAAACTTGAGGGTGCCACAAAGCCTTCCAATATCCAACAAATACAATCATTTCAATCGAAAATCCCAAGAATAATGCAAATGCTACATATTATGTCTCCAACTCTACCTTCCATCAAGACTTTAATATCCCTTCCGTTCAAGATTTCATCTCTAACCGCTTCACGGACTTCTACAGTAAATCATAATTTCACCCTAATCCAATCCCTACAATCCACCCTGACACGTGAAACGAAGTTTGCCACCTGGCCCTTAATGCTAAAATTTACAGGGAGCGAAGTCAATTGGCACTTTCTATATGCGAAGTAATTTTATTTTGCTATCATTACAGGTTATTCAATAAGTTTTGCAGTTCACTAAGAAAAACACAATTTTATGGCTTGAAACGCACTTAATTATTCAGTATGGTCTCCATGAACATCAATACACTTGTTTCAACGATATTATAATTTAGGCAACGCCCTCTCTTATCGAATCGCAAAGCTTTGAGAACCGGTATTAATATATTAATATTGTTATTATTATTATTTTTTCCTTGGAACTATGGCACTGGCTATTTTCTCCCTCATGCTATTGTAATTAACAGCTAATAGAAATTACCTATTTGCTCTAATTAATCAGACAGTTATAAAATTTAGCTTATTTTACTTCATGATGTCATTCAATTGAATTGATTTTAAGCACGAATACTTTTTAATTAGTTTACTGATGATGATGGCATACAGATAAACGTGTAATAAAAGTTAAGTATAACTTTATTATTGACATATATATTTCCAAAATTTAAGACATAATAACTAATACATAAATTTAACTAATCAATTACAATAAAATAAATTAAGAAATAAAATAAAAGTACTGTCCTAAAATAAATGAAAATTCGTCATTTTTTAACGCTAACAATTGGTCTTTGAAGGTGGGTGGCGAATTGAAAGTGTACTTACAATTTTTTTTCCAGTAGGGATTCTACACAAAACACTTGATGATTGTAATATGATCTTATTTATGATCAAATTTAAACAAATCCCCGCCTTTAAAGCCACTGAACTTACTTTGAGCTGACAATGTATTTCCTTTGAACTTTCCTCGAAACAAAACAATTTTATTGTTACCAATAAGTACTGTTAGCTAGTGAGCGAGAGGTTTGCCACTCGATTGTACGTTAAGGCTGCATCACAATCCTCTTGGGACCCGAGCACATTGGGAATGGTGCACGGCCTATTGGTTGGCTCCATTCGACGTAGCGGCATGCATACCAATGCTCGAAGATAGTCTGCTACTGGAGGAACGGGTAATTGGTATTCCCCTAGCTCGTCTAGGATGCGATAACCTGAGGCTATGGGGTTGGAAATTTTATACATTATTTTGTTGAAATGGTACATTTGGAAGAATTACTTATATTTTGAATTCATAATACACATTTGGTTTAGCAAAAACCTGGGATGTGGGTTATTTCATGATAAGAAAAAAAATTGCTTTCCTAACTTAACTCAAATCGGAAATAAAGTTCGAGAATTTTTATTTAATCTTATAAGATAGAAAGACTTCATGGGAGACGTTATGAAGAATGATCCCACACAATATAAATACAAGGCAGATAATTGTCTTCATGTCAGGAATTTTATAGCTTGGATGTAGGAGTAAAACAAAAAGCCATCAAGCAGAAAAAGCAGAAACGAAGCAAATTGCTCGTCATTATATGTTTGTTTCATATATCAAAAAATAAAGGTTACACAAACACACACACACACACACACAAAACACTATTACTGTTCGGTCAAAAGCCTTTCCTATCTGTTATTGAATTCCACAGTGATGACTGTGTTAACTGTGTCTTGGGTCAGTAAAATATGAAGGCTTTGAAAATGAGAATTTTAGTTAGGAAAGAACTAAAAATCACAAGGAATTTATTATCATTTCATTACAAAAATTGTGATTCTGTGGTGAATATATTCTAATGTCGAGTTTCATGTCAAACTTTATTCCTATTAATGAGATTTTAAGTTATAGTAGAAAATATATTTGAATGATTACTTTAATATAAGGTACATGCAATGTGATTTACTATTAAAATAAAAATAAGTAGAGTGTCAAATATTTTTGACTATGAATTATTAAATAAAAAAAAGAAGAAGAAGAAAATGCCACTTAAAAGTTGCGTAATCTAAGCAGATTTCATTAAAAATGTATACACATAAGAGTATATGAGGAGATTTGATTCGCAAGCATGAGAGAACAAAGAGTTTGAGATTACATGCAGGGTTTGGCCACTTGAGTTTGCTGTAGACAAGTCAGGAAAGTTGAGTGGGCAGAACTCTATCTATCTTACTCACATTCTCATCAAATTCATATTTAATAAGGGTTTTTTAAATAAAATTTATGAAATAAGGAGATTAGGTAATTATATTTTATACTTCCATACAATTTTATACCACAACTCGAAAAAAAAAGAAGAAAAATCGGTCCCACAATTATTCAAAGATTTGCAAAATTTAAAATAAGTGGGGCCCTCAACACTCGAAATCAAATTCTTAGAAGCAGGGTTCGATCCCCGGCTGATGTAGAAATTTTTTTCTAGCTCCCTGTACGAATCAAAACAAATTCTTAGAATTTAAAAAAAAATGTCATAGAATGCAAATGTTATAAAATTGTAATCTAAATTTAATTAGTTGTAATAATTATCCTCTTACCGCTATAAATAATAATATTTTTAATTTTATTCTCCCCCCCCCCTTCAACCTCGACCAATTACAGCCATTAATGAACTTATCTAATGGTTTGCATAGGAAGCTTCTTGTAAGTAAAAAGTGAGTGTGTGTGTGTATGAATGTATATATATATATTTAACTTTTAAAATGCTATTTTCACTACTAATGAATATATAACTATCATACCTTCTATTCTCCGTCTTCATTAGTTTCTGCAAACCAACTCCCGTTGACGAGCGCTTTCGGACATTGTCCATCTTCTGGCCGAATACATACGTTCACTGTCACGGTCCGTATTCAACTGTGACAGTGAACATATGTATTCGGCCAGAAGATGGACAATGTCCGAAAGCGCTCGCTAACAGAAGATGGTTTGCAGAAACCAATGAAGACTATCCGTCTTTAACGATCCTTATCCTCTATTATCCATAGAAGGTATGATATTTAATTTTTAACGGACCATATTTTTAATTTCTACATAGGAGGATCGTTAAAGATATGTTGAAAATTTTCAAACGTCCAACGGGAATAGCTTAAATTCTCGACAGAAATTCTATTAAAGGAAAACCAGAAATATATTTTTAAAACAAACTGAATTTAATAGTTTTGAGTGGGCGAATAGTATCATGAATCACTATGCTGACTGAAAAATGACCTGTTCCCCGGGGGTTATGATATCAGCTCCTGTCAGCAGATCTCCATGGGGGAACAGCTGTCAAGGATACCGCTGGCAACTTAACACCTCAGCCAGTGTTGGATTCCTCTTGCCGAAGGCCGTTCCCAGTGGGATTATCCATTATACACTGATACAGTCATTATTTATCCTTATAGTTCTGAAGGGAATACGCCGACCTGCCACGGTAAGTCGCACATACCAGAGATGGGACAGATGTCGAATGTCTACACCCCTGAAGACTGTCTGAGCGGTCTCAATAAGCACAAGGGCTCTTACTCCTTTGAAGAAAGAACGGACTCTCCCCAGCCCAGTTCGCACGCCGCCAAATGTGCGAATACCCCCTTTTTTGCCCCGGATCCAGGAGAGCTGTGTGAGAACGTCTCTTCCGTTACAATCCGCCCTTCCCACACACACCCGCTTCTCTCTACATATTCAATTGAGTTAGTAACCATATCATTTAGAGTTCATCTCTGCCTGGGAGCCAATTTTCAATTTATCTCCGGCCTCCACGAAGACCATCCCAACCACTGATGGACACCATCACAGTTTGTATATATTGGATGTCTAATACAAGTTTTGGACGCAATGATCTCCTTCAATTGAGTAATCATCATAACTTTTACAATTTTTAAATTAAATTTCATCATGTACTCTAATTTATATCCGTCTATAATGAAACATGGGAAACCGTGAGATACTGCGTGACTGATTTTTAAAATGATACTGAATGACATTTAAGAGAAACTGACACTGAAAGTTGTGATATTTTATTTCACTCGCATGATATAAAATATTGAATATTGATACGACCATTTGTATTGAAAGGTAAAAACAAAATCGAAAAGGCAGTTTACCAGCCAAATGTGAAGACGCCATGAAGTGGCATATATTTATTATTTTGATACAGGTGAGGTCAAATCTTCAAGGACCAGTGAAATTGATAAATATAATGAAGTACGCTTTTTATGTGAGAAAAAAAAACTTCTCGAACGAAATTCGAAAACTAAGATTTCTCATAGTCTATTAAGATGGACATAGTTTAGAGAAAATGTCGAATTTTATCTAATGTACAGGAGAGACATAGCAATAATTAATTAATACTTTTTTTTACGCTCATAAGTAATATAGGCTTGTCTGGTCACTGGACGGGTAAACGGGGAGGAAGAAACGCTTAGTTATCGTAGTTACATTTGTAAATATTATTAAAAACCGTTTATCGTTAAAATGTTATAAACCATAAAAATAAGAAATTATATTTTACATGTTCGGTTAGCTTAAATAAAAACAAAGAGGACATTGTTGTTATATTTCTCGATTAAAATTTTGGCCTTCCTCTACACACAATACAAACATGTATAATCTGAAAAAAAATTAAAGATTCGATTAAAACTCTATTTGGAATTTTTTCATGATTACTATAATTTACTTAATGGGAAGCAAAAATGTCTTCTAATGCAGTTGTTTTCCGCACTAATTGGATACAAGTGTCGTTCCCCTGGTCTTCAAGGAGAATTATTACAGCTATGCCCTGGAGGAGACTGGAGTTCTCGCAAGCTCGTCCTGGAACGTCATAGGTCCTCGGACACACGCCATTCCAGCCACGATCAGCCCCTAGGAGCATTCCATCTAAAGGCCACATGCCTTGACTGACATTGCGCGTCCGTCCGTTATAAGTGACACATTTCTAGAAATCCCCACTTCTATTTACTTTTTTTAAATTTTTTTTTTATCTTATTCCTCTAGTACTAGTCTGTACGCTTTCTTAAGTGCCTGCCAGCTGTATTCAATCTCAATTCCCTTACTCAACGGTATTCTGAAACGGGCGATGAACTAATTTATTGATTAAATGTATTTGGTATCGAATTCGAGAGATAATATAAATGGTTAAATATATTTTTAATGAAAATCATGGACATCATTGCCTATTGAAAAATAATAATTACAACAGTAACTATTTTATATCATATTAATCTTTTAAGAAAATTATTCAATAGTGATTTAAAAAATATAGCATTATTTTTCATGTGTTCTTTAGAAGCTCATCAGACTAAATGGGTATTAGTATGAGAAGAAGTGTTAAATAACCCTTATGAATTAGAGTGGCTGTAGCAAGCGACCGGTCTTTGAAGGGTTAAAGCAAACCTGCATTTTCTATGGGAACCCCGCTAAGCGGGTTGTTCGCTGATTAGTAAGGGTTGTCAAATGCGTCAGCTGCCTGGGAAACTAGTTTTAATTTTATATCTTTTGTGAGCAAACGGCTGAAGCAGGCTTTGTATTGATGGGAATAATTCACGCCCAAGGCTATTCTGTGGAGATACCCAAGGGGAGAGAAGAGTGACAAACTTGTTTATAGCCCGTTGAGGAAGGCACTTGGGTCAAATTTGTTCGGAAGAGAGAATTAACATAACCTGTCTAGCATATTGATTTTCGTATAAAAATACTGGTAACTGTGAGATGTCAGTTGTCCTCAAAAATATAAGCCAAAGGTTTGGGTGGGTAAGGTATGGATGGTAGGTGACATGGTAAAAACGAAATTCCAGTTCCAAGATTTACAAAGTATGAAATGCAGGAGTTACCAGTAATTGATTTGAATTGGTATTATCTGTATGAATTTTAGACGCCTTATGTCAGAGGAAATTTCAGTAATAAGAATTGATGAGACTTTGATAATTCTGTCTTATTCACTGATTAATTATTTCCTAATTTTCAAAAACTTATTAAAATCAGTTTCACTGACCTCTTTTTCAATATATATATATAAACCGTTTTTACGTGTTTATGTGTCTAGAAATCCCTATATAAAGTTTAATAATATATATAAAGTCTAGGTGTAGAAAAAAATTTATATATATATATATAATCTAGAAGTATAT